>JAWWMW010093370.1:0-11553 GCA_035048345.1 Echeveria elegans
CTCATAGTTTCAAGTCTTATTACACTTTTAAAATAATTCTAAAAATAGTGAATGTTTAGCTACTGAACTGAACAGAAATTAAATTAATGTCAAAAGAACAGACCCTATTTCTCTTGGTTTGAATTCATATCTATATGTTGTTGATGAATATTTTGTATTTATTTTAATTATTTATACGTTTATTGCAGGAAAATTTTCAAACATTCCGCTCCCTCCACTCTTACCGGTGGTTCTTGGTAGTGTAGTAACGTGAACAAGAAAATAAAGGACAAAGTAAAATAAATAAATAAATAAATGACATGATTTTATTATTTTTGATATTTTTATATATTAGACATGATATTTCATATTTTAGAAATGTATTATATATTTTGACTATGATTTTGTCTCGTTTTTTATCCCGCGTTTAATCATGGTTCCGAATTTTTTCCCGCTATTCCGAAATGAAAAAAATCTAAAAATTTATGAAAGATGTGTTTAGAACACTGATTTTTAGAGAGGAAGGAAGTCACAATAAACTCTGGAGAGTACTAGTCCCGCTCAGATGAAAAATCGACGAAGTTCAAAACATCTTCCACCTATGATGTCTTCCTAGAATTCCAGTTGTCTTCTATAAAGTGACCTGATTTTACATAAAAATTTCCATCTCTAATTATAATCACACAACCAACTTCAATGCATGTTTTATAAATGCAACTTTTAAAACACCAGCGCGGTCTCCTAATGGTTAGAGAGGCTCTGCACACTCTCCAATGTAGTCGGGTTCTATTCTTAGGTGCCTCACCAGACACCAATTGTTTGAATATGCTTTGGTAGGTTGATTTCTTTTGTGAGTTTGTTGTTCCAGAATGTGTGTAACTCGCTAGTCCGATCCTCAGTTTGAAATCACTCGATACTACATGACATATTTTCGTAATTAACCCTTTATTTAATTAAAGCTAAATTATCTTTAGTCAATCAATCTTTCCTCCGTTTGCCAATTTTGACAGCTTAAACGGTAATTCTGGAATATTCGAAATCAAAACTGCAAGACTTTGTAATGGGCCGAGAAAAACTAAACTAAGCCGGCCCAATAAAAGCAGAGCAACGGACGACACTCTCTGTATTTATTAATTTGTAAATAAAAAATAAAATAAGAAATCGTACGTCATCCATTTCTAGGGCTTCGTTTGTGCGACTACGGAAGCGATAGAGAGTGCTAATTCGCGATGTCGTCGAAGAAAATCACGCTGAAGAGTTCGGAAGGCGAATCCTTCGAGGTCGATGAGATCGTTGCTCTTGAATCGCAAACGATTAAGCACATGATTGAAGATGATTGCGCTGATAACGGCATACCTTTGCCTAATGTTACTAGCAAGATCCTTGTTATGGTGATTGAATACTGCAAAAAGCATGTCGAAGCTGTTAAATCTGAAGGCGGTTCCGCATCGGATGAGGAGTTGAAGGCTTGGGATGCGGAGTTTGTGAAAGTTGATCAGGCTACCTTATTCGATCTTATTCTGGTGAGGTTTTCTTGTTTCTTAATCCGAGTAGGCATTTGGGTTAATAATTTTAATAGGCCTTAAAAGATTCATTTTGAACTTTGCGTGTTAGTTCTGGAAAGTTTTGGGGGTTTTGATGTGTTATGATTCTTTTTGAGATCTAGGTAGTCAATTTGACTGGAAAGATGAGCACTTCTGTTAACACTTTTTTGAAGTATGGTATCTATCCTAGACCCTCTCCAACGTCTATTGGATATGAAATATGGGTATTAACTATTAAGCATTGTTTCGCTTGTGTAAAGACTATCGTTTCTGATTGTTTGAAGCCTGCGTCAAGACTCTTGTTTGTTCGAAGCTTGTGTATAGTCTCAATTGTATGAAGCTTGAGTGTGTATTTTATGTTGTCAGATTTTTGTGTTTTATCATGTATAGGGAGATTACCAGGCTATTCTTTTTCCATTGCTGCTCAATGTGTTTGTAAACACTCTAATCAGTATTTTATGGCCGACAATATTTGATGTAAAGTGTTGATGGAATGAAATTTGGTTTATACTATTTGAATAAGACAACTTTTTAGTAGGATTCATATGAAATGTTGAGGCGGGGTATAGTCAGTTGCTTGGGACTTGGAATAATATTTATCATCAGTACGAAATATTTTATATAAGTTGCTTCTGGTTGCAATTCTACGTATCTTTCTGGATTAGTTTATGTATTTTAACAACTTAAGGTTTATGCGATTTGCATTTCTACAATGCCATAAGTACTCTTTCTAGTGTTGCTGTTGCTGGTTGTATGCTACATTTGACCTCTGGGTTGTTTGTATCCTTTTATGATCAACTAATATTATCGAAGGAAATAAAAAGAGGTTGATTTCTTATTGAAGTTCCCAGCTCTATTGTGTAGGTGTCTTGGTGACACATTTGAGCTCTGACTTTTGAATGAAAATACAGGCTGCCAACTATCTTAACATCAAGAGCCTGCTGGATCTTACCTGCCAAACTGTTGCAGACATGATCAAAGGAAAAACACCAGAGGATATTCGCAAAACCTTCAACATCAAGAATGACTTCACCCCAGAAGAGGAGGAAGAGGTCAGGCGTGAGAATCAGTGGGCATTTGAGTAAACCACTCCAATGCTTGATGCGCTGGAATGTATCTTGGATGACCGAATAACTACTATGGCTGTTTGTGTAATCTGTTGGACTGAGTTTTCTATGTTTCTAGTACGTGCAATCTTTGCTCCGGAGAGTTTCATGTTTCCAAGACATTAAGCAGTATGTCAATATTATGTTTACTACTTGTTAAGTACTGCCTCATTTGAGTGTCTGTTTCCAATGCTCTCGTAGTTCATTTAGCAACTATTTAACTTACAAACATTCGTGCGCCTGGTGCGTTTGTAATTTCCTATGAAGATGACTATGGACTCAGCGATTTTATTATCGAAGCTTTCATCGAATAGATGGTTATACAAAGGTGTCTGCTGCAGACTTAGTGTACGGAATCACTGCATTGCTTGAATCATTTTGTGAAGTCAGATGGTTCATGTGCGTCAAATCAGTTTGTTGTGGCTTTTGATGCTTTATCTTCGAAAAATTAAGACAAACTAAAAATGATGAAATTCTTATAACTAGACAATTACAAATGATAATAAATAGAACATCTAGTCATTATGTAATAAAAATCCATCAAAAAGAGCCTTCTGCGAGACAAAAGATAACTCAAAATTGGAATGAAGAAAGCTATCCAAATACAGAAAGCTATTATGAGGCAAGGGAGTTCCGCAATAAATAAAAGTGGGCGTGGAAGGAAATTCCGGTGGGTCAAGCTTGAAAATTTAGTGGATGCAAGGCTGTTAGGGTATCCACAAACTTTAAAACCGTTATTTTCTTATGGATGTACTAGCGTACCGTAAGTCCCGACGTGGATGCGTCGTCCTGAATGTGCAATTGAACAGGTCAAATACGGACGGAACTCGATCGATCAATTTTTGGACCCTGTGGTTCGTGTAATTTAAAACTTTTAATTTTAATTTTTTTATGGGCCGGACTGGGCCCTTGTGTTATGTGAAAATTTAAATGAGGCTGTATGATCTGTTTAAATTGAAATTTTTAATGGGTTGGACCCGTGTGTTTCTCTGAAAATTTAAACGGAACCGTATGGTCTGTGTGAATATTAAATTTTAATTTTTAGTGGACCGGACTGGGCCCGTGTGGTTAAAATCATATCAAATGAAATTTTTAATGGGCCGGGTTGAGCCCGTGTGGTCCGTGTAAATTTAAACGGATCTGTGTGGTCTGTGTAATTTTAAACTTTAAACTATTAATTTTTAATGAGTTAGGATGGATCCGTATAGTTTGTGTAATAATAAATTAAAAAACTTAAAGGTAGGGGTAAAATGGATAGTTTAATTTTTGAGATTCCGTTCAATCATTATGTTATATATATACTAGAGGTGAACCCGTCGTTCCGACGGGACCTTGGCGTAAACATACATTTTATGTATATTTTCGTTCGATTTTCCTAATTTTTCCATACTTTGATTTTTTAAGTATTTTTATTCGGATTTTTCCATTCAATTACTCTCAAACTTCCCAATTATTTTTTTAATTTCTAATTTTAAATTATTAAATTTTTAAAATTTTTGGACTGAATGGTGGGCTGGGTAGGGATCGTGGGCTGAGTGAGGTGTGCTGGCTAATATGTTGGTGGACTGTATGGTGGGCTGGTGGGTTGAAGATTTAGCAATCAAACGAAAAGGGCTAAAAAATGAAAGGTTATTATTAGGATAGATATAGATTACACAGGTGCAAAAATGAAGGATGAAAGGTTATTATTAGGATAGAAGATATAGATTACACAGGAAAAGGGCGCAAAAATGAAGCCACTGCTGTGTGCTTGCTTATCACAGGAGGAAACCAAGCCTAGGAGCAGCGCAAGGTAATGCTTTTGGCATTGCTTTTAGATCTGCAGCTGAAGAAATTGGAGCTGAGTATTTCGATGAACTATTTGAATCGTCGATGATTGTTTTGGATTCAGTTTCTGTCAATTCATTCATGATAAAATTGACAAAAACGCTATAGCCATCCAATTCTTTTGGAGCGTCGACCGACCGTGAGGGAAGTGACGGTCGAGTGGTGAGAGAGACGCTATAGCCATCCAATGCTTTTGGCATTGCTTGTCATTGCCGCTTCGGTTGAGCTCCATCTCCAGTCTGACTGTTTGTCTCAACTCAGCTGCACCAGTTACAACATTCGCTTAGTTTACGCAACTACATCTTAAAACAGCTAGATGAGCGAATTTGGAAAACACAATAAAATGCTGACAGAAATAATAGACTGGCAAATGAAAAATATATTGATCAAAGATCAAGCCTCCTAGTTCCTTAAAAAATTTATTCACTAAAAACTACATACATGTGTTTATTAATAATTTGTTCAAAAAGACACCATAGGCATAGGAGTGAATGCATTGATGCAGAGCAGACTATAATGTTATTTTTTGAAGGTACCTCTTTGCTGCAGCTCTATTTAAAATCAGAAGCAAAGTGGTTGAATACCCATGCATTCAGGCGAAAAAAACATTATGAATTTCATTGACATGGTGCAAACTACCCGACAGTTGCTGAAAAGCACAATGTCAAGGAGTTCACAATGGAGTGAATACAGAAATATTCTCTAGCACACAATTGTTTTCGAACATGTGATAAATTTAAAATCTAAACTATACCAACAACATCTACACTGATCACAGTTTCATATGGCAATACATTAATGAGCTATGACATGAGACGAATATGAAAGCCCATAGAAGTAGAACGAAGAGTAACAGGACTACCTTTAACTCAGAGACCAGGTTTCAGAAAACAAGAACATGCAAAAGGGTAATCCAAAAGAGAGAGAATAACACCTTCGGCCGGTGGTGGAGCTCTCTTTGTTGCCCTCAATGCCTGTCGGTACAACTTCAAAACTCTAGCTCGAACTACAAAATCCTACAAACTAAGTGCAATAACCATATCTGTCACGCTTGCTCCCCCTCGCAAACTTAATGAAAAAGAAGAAGTCAAGCTCCCATTTAATCGCATCTGACCAGTCATTACTTTATATTTTCCCCTACGTAAATTTTCAATTCCAAAACCTTGATTCCAGCTTCCTCATTCACCTTACATTAATTACATAGCATTGAGATAATTAAATACATGAAAAAAAATCTATGAAATCTGAGTAAACATAATCCAGTTATATCAAAAAATCCAGACAATATTTTAAGCAAAATTTAGATCTCAATCTCAAATTCTGAATCTGAATAGAATTTGTGTTTTTTTTTGTTCCTCAATCAGCCAACAAACCCTAGCACCAGCTTTTCTAAGATAAATAATTCCACAATCCGATACAAAGCTAATTTAAATGGTTTCTAATTCGCACCAGAAAAGCACCCATACACAGCTTCTGAAGATCGAAAACACAAAAATCTCTAACCAAACAAAAAAAAAATCACAAAAATCTGAAACTCTTGCCAGAAGCAGTCAACGAAGTCAACGTCCGACCCAGCAGCAACGCAACCATTCCCACTCTGTAGAGAAATATCCACCCCGTCCGTTTTGGGCCTGTGGACCGGACTACTGAAGCGAGGCCCAAATCGAAACGTCGGTCTAGGAAGCATCGCCGCGCTATAAATATGCACACAAGTTTAACGTGATGTCTTTCGCACACGTCTCTCACCGGCTGAGACCTCGAAACTCTCTCGCAGAGAGAAATTAGAGAGAGAGAGAGACAGCGAAGGAGCGCGAATCATCTTCGCTTCAAATCGACTTCATAAATGAGTGTGACAACCGTTGAATTTGTATCTGTGTAGAACTCTTTTCCGAAACCCTAACTTATTCGCTCAGCTCCGATTTTCGTTTCCGATTCCGATTTGAAACCCTAGGTTTTCATGGATACTCGGTTTCCTTATTCGCCGGCCGAAGTGGCCAAAGTGAAGATGGTGCAGTTTGGCATCCTCAGTCCCGACGAGATTGTAATCGCATTCGCTCATCCAATTGTTTTTAGTTTTTTGGGTTTTTAGGTGATTAGGGTTGAATTTGAGTTTCTTTGGTTGCAGAGGCAAATGTCTGTGGTACAGATTGAGCATGGGGAGACTACTGAGAAAGGGAAGCCTAAGATTGCTGGATTGAGTGATCCTCGACTTGGGACTATAGATAGGAAAATGAAGTGTGAGACTTGTACAGCTAATATGGCTGAGTGTCCTGGGCATTTTGGGCATTTGGAGCTAGCTAAGCCAATGTTTCATATTGGTTTTATGAAAACGGTGCTCAGTATTATGCGCTGTGTGTGCTTCAGCTGCTCAAAAATCCTCGCTGATGAGGTATTTTTGGCAACCAATGGAATGAGTCTGTGTACTATGATAAGTTGGGATTTGAAAAGCAGGCTTAACTGACTTAATTCCAGATTAAGTTCGCATACAAAACAATAGCTTGCTTTGTTTGGACAAGTCCGTGTAGTTTGGTGAATGTTGTAACGACAATTGGTATGTCCTTGGAAAGAATGAGCACATAAAACAACTATGAAAAATTGCAACTCTTATGGAACTTGGCGAATAAAACTTAGTATTTTGAAAACTTAGTTGTAGTGGCACCCTTTACGCTGAGTGTTGCCTATTTAGGCAGTTCTCTACTTGGTATCAACGTACGGTTGAATCCAAATCGTGTATAATCATGCAGGAGGATCACAAATTTAAGCAGGCTCAGAAAATCAGAAATCCAAAAAACAGATTGAAAAGGATATTGGATGCATGTAAAAGCAAAACAAAATGTGAAGGTGATGATGAATCTAAAGTAGAACATGACACTGATGGACCAGTGAAGAAAAGTAGAGGGGGTTGTGGTGCTCAGCAACCAAGAATTACTATTGACGGTATGAAGATGGTTGCTGAGTATAAAATTACGAGGAAGAAGAACGATGATCAGGAACAACTTCCTGAACCTGTTGAGCGTAAACAGCAGTTATCAGCCGAAAGGGTAATGATCTAAGAGTTGTAAACTTCCTATTCATTTGAACTTACTTATCGATCGATTCATTTTATTTGTATGCTGACATCTCTGGTGCAGGTCCTGAATGTTTTAAAGAGGATAAGTGATGAGGATTGCCTGTTACTTGGCTTAAATCCAAAATATGCTCGTCCTGACTGGATGATTTTGCAAGTTCTTCCTATCCCTCCACCCCCGGTTAGGCCATCTGTTATGATGGATACTTCATCACGCAGTGAGGCAAGTGTCTACAATTATAATATTTTTGTAATTGGAACACTGCACTTGTCCTTATATACTCATTCTCCATCTATACAAACCATCCCTTCCTAATAAGTCCAGTTCGTGCTGTTTGAAACAGGATGACTTAACTCACCAGTTGGCGATGATTATAAGGCATAATGAGAATTTGAAGAGACAAGAGAGAAATGGGGCTCCGGCTCACATAATATCAGAATTTGCTCAACTTTTGCAGTTCCATATTGCTACATATTTTGATAACGAACTTCCAGGGCAGCCTAGGGTATGATGATGTTTAGTTGAGTTTTTTATATGGGCACCCTTAGCTATCTGAACCATCTGATTTCCTTACGTGCTGTTCAGGCAACACAAAGATCAGGCCGTCCTATCAAATCTATATGTAGCCGACTCAAGGCAAAGGAAGGTCGAATTAGGGGTAACCTGATGGGTAAACGTGTTGATTTTTCTGCCCGAACAGTCATTACTCCCGATCCAACTATCAATATTGATCAGTTGGGTGTGCCCTGGAGTATTGCTTTGAACTTGACTTATCCGGAAACAGTTACGCCATATAACATCGAAAGGTCTTAAATACTAGTTCTTTCTTTACCCAAGCTTGTAAAATGTTTTTGTTCTGACAATGAATTAGCGCTCAGGCTGAAGGAGTTAGTTGAGAACGGACCCCATCCACCTCCTGGCAAAACTGGTGCCAAGTACATTATAAGGGAAGATGGTCAAAGGCTTGATCTTCGTTATTTGAAGAAAAGCAGTGACCATCACTTGGAACTTGGGTACAAGGCAAGTATTTTTCTTTTTATCGCATGTCATGGGTTATTATTCGGTGTTTTTCTTCTTTTCTATATTTGTTTTGTTGGTCTGCATTCAGCAGGCTGTTTTTCTCCAAATTCATCACTGTAATTTTAAGAATTCCTTTTTTGCATATAGGTGGAGAGACACTTGAATGATGGAGACTTCGTTCTCTTTAATAGGCAACCAAGTTTGCACAAAATGTCCATTATGGGGCATAGAATCAAAATAATGCCTTACTCAACCTTTCGGCTGAATCTTTCAGTGACATCGCCATATAATGCTGATTTTGATGGGGATGAAATGAATATGCATGTTCCTCAGTCGTTTGAAACCAGAGCAGAAGTTCTGGAGCTGATGATGGTACCTAAATGCATTGTATCTCCACAGGCGAACCGGCCTGTGATGGGTATTGTCCAAGACACTCTTTTAGGATGCCGCAAGATTACGAAGAGAGATACATTCATTGAGAAGGTGTTGTTTGAGTATGTTTTCCTCAGTTAATGACAAGATGAACGAGTCCAACTTTTCCCTCCTTTCATTTGAAACTTGCAGGATGTATTCATGAACATTTTGTTATGGTGGGAAGATTTTGATGGAAAAGTACCGGCACCTGCAATTTTGAAACCAAGACCCTTGTGGACTGGAAAGCAGGTGTTTAATCTCATCATTCCAAAGCAGATTAATCTCATGAGAACATCTGCTTGGCATGCGGAGACTGAAACGGGACATTTGACCCCTGGAGATACACAAGTTAGAATAGAGAAAGGGGAACTCCTTACAGGCACGTTGTGTAAGAAAACTCTTGGGACATCCACGGGGAGTCTGATCCACGTGATATGGTACAAGCTTTGTTGAAACAGTTCTCTATATTGTCTAGCTTGAATTTAAGTTGTGGCATTGTGAAATGTATGTGATTATGCGATTTGTTTTTGTTAACCAGGGAGGAAGTTGGGCCAGATGCTGCCCGCAAATTCTTGGGGCACACCCAGTGGTTAGTTAACTACTGGTTGTTGCAGAATGGTTTCAGCATTGGTATTGGAGACACAATTGCCGATGCCCAAACTATGGAAACTATTAATGAAACTATTTCAAAAGCCAAGAATGAAGTGAAGGACCTCATTAAAAAATTTCAAGAGAAGCAATTGGAGGCTGAACCAGGGCGAAGCATGAAGGAGTCTTTTGAAAACAGAGTCAATCAGGTGCAGTGTCTTGTCAACCTAGTGACTGTTTCTAATTTCCAAATAGTGATGTGCCCTTTATCTTGTATTAATGGTGCTCTGTCGTTTATTAACTTTAGGTGCTGAACAAGGCTCGTGATGATGCTGGGAGTAGTGCTCAGAAAAGTTTAGCAGAAAGTAATAATCTCAAGGCAATGGTTACTGCCGGTTCAAAAGGCAGTTTCATTAATATCTCGCAGATGACTGCCTGTGTGGGGCAGCAGAATGTTGAAGGAAAGCGAATCCCATTTGGTTTTGTAGATCGTACCCTTCCTCATTTCACAAAAAATGACAATGGGCCAGAGAGCCGGGGTTTTGTCGAAAATTCGTACTTGCGTGGCCTAACCCCTCAAGAGTTCTTTTTTCATGCTATGGGTGGTAGGGAAGGTCTGATTGATACTGCTGTGAAAACTTCAGAAACTGGATACATACAAAGGCGACTTGTGAAGGCTATGGAAGATATCATGGTGAAATATGACGGCACTGTGAGAAACTCGTTGGGGGATGTTATTCAGTTTTTGTATGGAGAGGATGGTATGGATGCTGTTTGGATCGAAACACAAAAACTGGAATCTCTTAAAATGAAGAAGAAAGAGTTCAAAAAAGTTTTCAAATATGAAATTGATGATCCCAACTGGAACCCAAGTTATATGTTGCCTGAACATGTTGAGGATCTGAAAACTATACGAGAATTTCGTAATGTGTTTGATGCTGAAGTGCAAAAGCTTGAAGCTGATCGCTATCAGCTCGGTACGGAGATTGCAACCACAGGGGATAATTCACTGCCTATGCCTGTTAATCTGAAGAGACTCATCTGGAATGCACAGAAGACTTTCAAGGTTGATTCTAGAAGACCTTCTGACATGCATCCTATGGAAATTGTTGAAGCTATTGATAAACTTCAGGAAAAACTTAAGGTTGTTCCTGGTGAGGATTCTTTAAGTATTGAAGCTCAGAAAAATGCAACTCTTCTATTTAATATCTTGCTTCGCAGCACATTTGCCAGTAAAAGAGTATTAAGCGAATACAGACTCACCCGTGAAGCTTTTGAGTGGGTTGTTGGTGAAATTGAATCTCGCTTTTTGCAATCACTTGTTGCACCTGGGGAAATGATAGGCTGTGTGGCCGCACAGTCCATTGGAGAACCTGCCACGCAGATGACTCTAAACACTTTCCATTATGCTGGTGTGAGTGCTAAGAATGTTACTCTAGGTGTGCCTCGTTTGAGGGAAATTATCAATGTCGCGAAGAAGATCAAAACACCCTCGCTCTCTGTTTATCTGAAGCCTGAGGTTAGTAGGTCGAAGGAAAGAGCTAAGAACGTGCAATGTGCTCTAGAATATACTACATTGCGAAGCGTCACTCAAGCTACTGAAGTTTGGTACGATCCTGATCCTACGACAACCATCATAGAGGAGGACGCTGACTTTGTGAGATCATACTACGAAATGCCTGATGAAGAAGTCTCCCCAGATAAAATTTCTCCTTGGTTGCTGCGTATTGAACTAAACAGGGAGATGATGGTTGATAAGAAGCTGAGTATGGCAGATATTGCTGAGAAGATTAACCAGGAATTTGATGATGACCTGACATGCATATTCAATGATGATAATGCTGAGAAATTGATCCTGCGAATTCGTATCATGAATGACGAGGCTCCTAAAGGGGAGCTAACTGATGAATCTGCAGAAGATGATGTATTCCTCAAGAAGATTGAGAGTAACATGCTCACTGAAATGGCACTGCGTGGCATCCCAGACATCAAGAAAGTGTTCATCAA
>JAWWMW010093381.1:0-11552 GCA_035048345.1 Echeveria elegans
TGTAATAACTTATGTTCTTTAGTTCTTGACTTGTGGAAAATAATAGCAAAGTCTATACATGTTTTAGTACTTGAGAAAGAACTACTTACAGCAGGTTGTACAGGGTTATACAGGGTATGTTCTTGGACTGTTTTAGTGTATTTGTACACTAGGTTATTCAAGGTTATTCTTAGGTTATTTGTACTAGAACTAAGTTAGAAATAGTTTACTTGGATTTTCACATCTAAAAAACTTAAGGTTTAAGTCGAGTTATTGATCATGGGAATTATCTGGAACTGTCCAGATTCTACAACAGCTTTCTTTGCTTTCAAGGGGAGGTCGTATTATAGCGCGTGGACCTTACTGTACCATAGCCTTCCCAAGATGATGAGTCAGCTATATGAAACGCCAGCGTTCCGGAATTTGAGAGGAGGAGAGGTCGGTCGAATTGGATTGGATGGCGTCAGAGTTGCGTTTCTTAGTCCTTTCTCATTATGGAAGCAGCCGAGTGTTGCACCTTTCCTATTTTTACTATTTTTGGATGGTTAGCTATATTCCTGACTCTGATTTGCTGATCCACAGGTCTGCCACCTATCCGCCTTGACGCAGCAGCAAAATTTCACATCGAAGGTAACTCATTTATTACTTATTAGCAGTAAACACATGTCCCTATATGTTTTCCTCTGTACAAATATCTTACAACATCTCCCTTGACTGTGTGAATATCAAAGTGGATATTTTTAATCAGGACTGTGATGTTTTGTTATGATACAGTCAGACCTATCTGTTTCTTTGCATATTTAATTTCTTGTCCCTAGTGCTAATTGGTTTATGTACAGCGTTAGGTTATAGTAAAGGTCAAGGTTGAACTTTTCATGACATTTTTATCATCTTCACCTGCTTTGGACTCACTCTAAAATTAGATTTAGGTTTGTGATATATTATTCTATGCTTTTGGATGACTGTGTACTTTGTACTCTCTGGTAATGTATTTTAAGTGCTCCTGCTCTCCTTAGCATTTTTTTTATTGTAAGGGCTTCAACAAGAGTAATCAAATTTTATTGAATGGGGGACACTGCTATTTTTCTATTCTACCCTTTACCCCACCCCTTGTCCGTCCAGGGGATCCGATGCTTTTAGGTGAGGTTGTTCAATCACTTCACTTCACCACCAGGCCATGCCCTTATGGGCAGCCAGGAGGCCCAGGACAATGTTGCGATCGTACATGTTCCCTTCCTGCCCTGCTTGATTCCCACAGTATTTTAATCTGCGAAATGGTTTATTTGGTGGCAGACAGTTTCCCCATAACAAGGGTACACCAGAATGATTAAGGGATAATGCGGGACGTGTTGATTGATTAAGTAGTAATAGATACGCTCTATGATTTCTGATGGTCCCATCCTGGCTAAAATCCACCTATGCGTCATTCTTATGAATGTGAGTTGATGCTGACGTCCGATCTTCTTGTTAGTATTTGTTCAAAAATTGTAATTTTCTGTTTTGTTTGTGAATATTGCAGTCTTGACGAGGAATTAATGTGTACTAGGTTATGTTTGTTTGTCCATTTTACAGAATCTGCTATGGTATGCCAAACCAGAAAACTGTTGAATATTGTGAAAGGTATAAACCAACATGAATCTCTCACCTTATGCGTAAGAACTGCTGAAGAGTTGTTGCTTGCCACTTTTACTTGCAGTATAATTGAAAAGCTGATCTATGCTCAGTCTAATAGGTGATAGAACTTACAATATCATACATAAACAAACAATTAGGTCAAGTTGTTAATTGTTTTCATTATTTTAGTGTTATTTGCTATCAAGGAATATGTCTCTAAATCTTGAACCTATCTTTAACCGGACCATAATTTATGTAGGTGTAGAAGATACCAATATACTGAAGTTGTTAAGTGCTTTCATTTTTTAGTGTTTTATGGATTATCTGTTATTTGAAACCGAAGATTGCTGCATATGAGCTATGATGTTTCTGTTATCACTTAATTTACTTGTCACATGATGGTGTTACAGAGATGAACTGTTGAAACAGTTAAGGTCTTTTTGACTATCCAGCCATGATGTTCAATTCTAGCTTGCTGTGTTGTGTAGGTATGTTAAATGTAGTATTCTGGGGTAAAAATACATTCGATATTCTGCTTTGAAATGCTTACAATTGCTTTGTTTGTATATGCTTATTGCAGATCAACCTGTACCCTTGTTTGTGTCCATGGCTGGATTGAAAGATACTGGTGGCAGCATGTTCTCTCCTGATCATGTCTCCTTTACAGTACCATCCAAGGCCAACTGACTCCAAAGTTATACTCTCTGAAAAGGCCCTTCCGTTCGGTAGGTACTATTTTCATCTTGATGCTAAGTTCGTTTCCTAGCTGAGATTCTATATTACCCCCAAACTGCTATAGTGCCTCACAAGCTTTTTTCTTTTTTAAATTGAAGGGGAATATAAAAAAGGCTTGGAAACTATCTTAGTTACCAACATACAGTTTCACACTGTCAAAACAGGTACTTTGATGACTTTCGAACAAATGTAACATTTATGTACATGCGAAGGAAAGTGAATTTCCTCTAAAATGACTTTGTATTATATTGTTTTGGAGTTACTCTATTTATGAACAGTTTTATACATATAATCATAAAAGTGGAAGTAAAAATACAGCCATGTAGATTTACTGATAGTCTTCATCGTGTATTATATTCATTTAAAATAGCTTGTGGTAATGTAGCGTATGAAACTGAAAACAAAAATCAAATGGTTGTAATATATAGTAAACATATATTTCATAATGAATCAGAGTATAGTTATGTGCTGATGTTTAGTTACTTTATAACTGTAGCAAATAACTTTGGTACCAGTTACAGAGCAGATGCCCAGCCCAGAAGCTAAATTAGTTACCAAAGGGAGCCAGGAGTGGTACTCTCCAAGGGAGTCAAGGTGGCTGGATTAGTATACCAGCTGACTGGATCACTGCTGTCGTTGCAAAGGAAATCATCTTTGTAGAACCTACTGCCAGTACTAATGTAAGAATCTTGTCCAATGATCTGCTGTTGTTCGAATATATTCTGAAAGCTTTCATCTTCATGTAGAAGTGGATCAGTGAAATAATGGCAGCTATACTCATTCAGAATGTTACTGCCGGCGAGCTGCGCTTGATTTCCTTCTCCAGTGGGTGCAATTATATCAGCAACATTAGTAACATTCTGCTTGTCCATGGCATTGTTGTTATCGTCTTGATGATCACAACTAGTGGTCGCATTGTTATAGTCAGGAAAATCCAAGAACCATAAATCAGTCAAGTCGTCTCCTTTCTCTCCATTAGAAGCAGGATCAGCGTTCAAAATCTTAGCATTGTCCTCAGCATCGACTGTTGTCTGAATTTGTTCCATCCGAGTATTCACATCCTGCAAAGCTTTCTTCTCAGCTGCTTCTTCCACATTCTTGTTATTATTATTATCACCAAGAGCGGACGGCAACCCAAACCCTAACCCCAAGCCACCGCCGCAAGAAACTGGTGATGAAAAAGAATTCTTCTTGTTATTCTTATCACCACTAGCCGGCGGAAACCCTAACCCGCAAGAAACACTTGCTGTCTGAACATCAACATCATGTTTAACCTTAACTTTCTTTCTGGCTTTGACGACTGTTTGAGTTGGCGATGAAGAAAATTTGTTCTTTCGATTGGGCGGGGTGGCATTGTAAAGATCGATCATCCGTTTCAGAGAAGCTCCATCATTATCAGGCCACATACCGAATTTCGAACAGGAGGAATGGCCAACTGGCGGAGAGATGACGATGCACGTGGGAGTGTGACAAAGGGTCGAAAGCTGCCATGCCTGTTTCATCAGTGACTTACTCATTCGCTCCCACTTCTCCATTCGGTGTTTAGGATGAACTATAAACTCACTCGTCTTCGTATTCTCGACGGCAGCCATCTTTCGAATTTCAAGAAATGCGTTCGAGAGCGTAGTGTTGATGGTTACCTAGTACTAAATATATACATATGTATGTACCAGCTGTCCATTGCGAGTTATTAGGAAACTTTTGGCAGTTATATTACCGTTGGATTTCCTAATCAACTTAGTATTATGTTTCCTAATTTAAGAAAAAAATTTAAAAAGTTCCGCAGTTTAACTCGACTTTTATTCATATGGTTATTTTATCAGAATACAGAAATGCACCTATTGTCACTTCATCAATGCATTTTAGTTTAAAACATTGATCTACACATTCATTAACCAGTTTAGACTCTAGAGGGACATCCTTCCTAACATAGCAGGCAAGTCGACTCATCAGTTATAAGACTAGGGATCCATGCATATCCTCATGTCGAATTTTATAAGACTAGGGATCAGGAGTTACTTCCTGGAAATAAAAACAACAACAGGAGCAGCTGGTCTGTTTAACGGTTGAAGTTTGATGCAGTTCCACTCTTCAACTGGTAGTTGTGAGGCAAAATCTTCCACTGCCGCATACTCATCTCTGTTATTTATTCAAGAAAGAGTTACCACTGGTTTTATCATACCCAATCACATGTAAAGGCCGCAGAAGAAGCATGCTTCAAAGATGATATATATTGTACTACTACCTCAGACAAGTTTGTAAATTATTATAAATTATGCTATATAGCTCCATAAATTACTATTATATGCTTGAGATTTTCTGCTAGAAGTTTCCAAACACCCTTCCTTAATGGGGTATCAATCTTTGACACTGCTTAACACTAAACCAATGATGTATTAGTTTTATAGATTTAAATACTCAGCCTCAGCCGAAAGTTATTGTGCGTATAAGAATGGCGGCATGTGACGATTTATTTTCCTTCAACTTTGATAAATTTGTCCATATTGATCTTTGAAACTGCTCAGCATCAAACTAATGACATATAATTTTAAGAATTTAGATACTCTGGCCTCAGCGCAAAGTTACCCTGTGTAACAAGAACGGCGGCATGTGACGATTTATTTTCCATCAACTTCGATGAACTTGTCAATAGTTGTATACCTATAGTAGCTAGTTACTCTGCCTTAACGCCATCAAATATTTTCTTGTTTACAGCTTAAGAAATAGGGTGTTACCTTCCACCCAGATGACCCACATAAACAATGGCGCTGATGAGTCCTCCAGCGGCTAATCTCCTCTTTGCAGCTTCTAAAGCAAGTAAAGTTGTGTCAGGCCGTGTTATAATTGACTTCTCACCTCCTGGAAGGTACCCCAAGTTGAATGCCACAAGCCTTCAATCAATAAAGCTAGTTATCAGACAACAGTTCATACTACTATCTCCAATGCTAACTGAGAATATGGCAGCTTCAAAGAAGACCTCTATTGAATCTATGTTCCTTCAGACAAAATGAAGAACAAAATTAATCTTCAGACTGAAACTTTATACTTGATGTCCAAGAAAAATTATGGGCATATGCCCAGATGACATTGTCCATACATTTAACTAGATTTCTACATGTCATTTGAAATTAGATAGAGTGAACAGGGAATACCAATTTTCTGTAAGCAAGGGAAAACGTCGGAAAGAGCATGAATTAAAAAAATGTGAGATGAGGTTGGAGATGTAAGGGCTTAGATAAGTAACAAAGCATAATCAACCTTCAAGGAGAAGACGTTAACGAAACCAAGAAGCCATTTTGATTTTCAAGTATTAGGTCAACCCCTAATTTTCAACCGAAGTTTGAACATATCCTAGGTATTATTCTATGAAAACTAATAGATGATATTAAACCAAACATTTAATATCATTTGGTAATTATATCAATTAAATAAATATGGTTCATTGGGTTGTGAGATTTTTAGTAAACAATTTCTAGCATCATCGAAAATACTCGCTCTACGACATTTCCCTTCAATCTTAGAGAGAAATCTGATACTGAGAATCTTTCCACCATGTAAAAATGGTGAACTTTTACCATCAGGGCAATGCTGTAATTGACCAAAACTGTGAAATCCAACTGTAAATTGTTTATACATTTACCTAGCAAACTTGTCAACTGGAAGAACATCCTCCATTCTGCTGTGACAAATGGGAAACAGCTTGACCTGATGTTTCTGCAAAGTATTACATTTTATACAGCTCAGAAACCAAACATAAGAGAATTATAAATGTAAAATTTGGATATGATAAGCACCACTTATTCTACAGAAGGCTAAAAGCCACATAACATGATGAGTGATGACGTGAAGTATTACTGTAATTATCAGATTTCAGTAAGTAATGGTAAACTCTAAACTAGTACTGAAGATATAGATGTTCGGAAGTACTATTAAAACTCAACTGATAGTGTAAAACGCAATTATTCAACGAAAACACACACTTACTACTGGAGTCATTCAAATCTTACTATCATTTCCAACGCACAAACAGAAACTGTTTTTTGACACATAAAATAAAAAGTACTTTGTTTAGTTAGTGTCACCAAAATATCTTTGTAAAGCTATTCAACTAGTCTCTAGAGTCAGTCAATAGAGAGGGGTAGTAAAGCGATAACTAAAGAAAGTATATCACTAAAGAAAGATGGTGAAGTTGAACCTGTTGTGGAGTGACGAAGTCATCGAGCAGAAATGATGTGTTACGTAGAGCATGTTCTTGGATATCAAATCCATATAAGGATCCAGTATCAGAGTCATCAGACACCATCCTGAGCAATGCTAAGGTATCATAGCCATTGCCACAAGGGGCATCGATGACAATGTCCCCACTGCGAACCACATTTTTCCAGACCCTGAAAGCACATCAGAAAAATTCTAAAATATGTTAATTTTCTAAACAACAGAGGGAAAATGCAGACTGCGAATTGCCAACAATGTTTGAAAATGAAGTTGAAGCAGGAAAAAGAAGACGTACATTTGAGCAACTTCAGTGGCTTTGTTATTCCCAAAAAGATAACTTAACAAAACGTCATCGGCAGCTGTAAAAAGAAATAAATTAGAGAACAGGTTCAGTTGGGAAAAACGGACAATAGAAGTAGCAGTTGGTAGTACCTGAGACTGATGCAGTGGTAGTGAATTCACGTTGGGGTCTATGGCTTGGGGTTGCATAGGTAGGGTGCGTTGACCAAGACAGAGGTGGTGGTGTGACAGATATTGAAAAAAAAGCCTCTTATCCGTAATTTCCATCTTAATAGGGAGATGAGAGCAGCTAGGGGAGAGCAATATACGTTAAATTACCATTTTATCGAATTTTTTTCCGATCAATTTTATCCTTTAATGAAAAAACAGTAAAACGATAAATTTATCGATGGTAAAATGGTAAAAAAAAATCAGTAAATAGTAAAGGATTTTAAGTTCGGTAATTTACCGTTTTACCGTTTTATCAAATTATTAATATATAATTATAATTATAAATTAATTAATAAATAAATAAACTTTAGTTGAAAATATTAATAAATTTAATAAAATAGAGATATATTTCAATAATATTGGATACTAAAATATTTTCCATTCTAGTCTCAAACGTTTGCATTTGATTATTTTCAATTTGATTTTTTTAGTTTAAATTTATATTTAAACAAAACGAAAATCAAATTTAGCGGTAAAATGGTTTTTACCGAAAAAATTCGGTAAACGATAAAAGATTTTCCTCTCGGTAAAACGGTAATTTATTGTTTGCTCTCCCCTAAGAGCCGTTGAAGATGGGCGGGTCCGAGTACGACTGGAGCGGGTATGAGCACTCCACAGACGAGGAAATTGGAGAGCCCGCATTTTCACAACCCAAACTAACATATACAGAGTCAGAAGGTGACATATCCAAACCTTTTTCTATTTATAAGGCACTATCACTCAAAACCTCAAATAGTCCTTTCAAGAAAGTCATCCTTATTTTTTATACATGTTGAAACAACATTGTCAAATTTCAAGGCAAATTTTGATCAGAACACGTGAAAATGTTCAACACTCCCTTATTATCATTTGGGTTGAAAATGTAGTTTATTTTGTAAACCACCTTAATGGAATTCATTTATTGTAAATCACTTGTATACAAAAATAAATTTACATGAACAAAGGTGTATTTCGAAAACTTACCTTTACATCCAGGTGGTTTAGGAATTTTTTTTCTATTCATACAAGTGGTTCAGGAAAATTTATTTGTGCATACAAATGATTTTACGAGAAATATGAAATTCATATAGGTAGTTTACAAAAAAAACAATACAGTTTCAACTGAAATAACAATAAGCGTGTTGAATATTTTCATGCATTGTGATTGAAATTTGGCCAACAATTGAACAAGGTGGCAGTAGCAAAACACTTAAGTTCGTAAAGGTGGTTTCCATTGAAGTTGAAACATAACGGTGATTTTCATGAAATGTCTATACTAAATGGTGATTTTGAGTGATTTTTCAGAAAACATTAAAAATTAAAAAAGTCGCGTTTGTGTTCACGCTCCGGACTGAATATGACTTGAAATTGGACAAGTTAGCTGTCGGAAAAAAAATACCAATAATTTCTACAAATATAAAAAGATAAGGGTGATTTTCATGAAAGGACTATACTAAGGGCATGTGCACCGGTGCTAGGAAATAAGCACCTCCACCTAGCACTGGTGCACATGCCCTAAAAGGTGAATTTTAGTGATTTTGCCTAATAATGATAAGAGTAAGATCACGTGAAAATGCATCTATCAGTATAAAGTAATCAGTTCATAGATGGACATTTGTGATTAAATTTTAAACCCACATAATTAGAAATTTAAGCTGATTAAAATAATAATACTAAATCAAAAGGTACTTCTGTCACATTCAAACATCTTAAATCATCCCTAATTTAAAGCTTTCAGAATTGGTTAAGCGATATTCTATACCAAAACTGACACATCATTCGAGAACCGAAACTAAAAACGGCGGAGATCTGAAACAAGTGAAAGGTACAACGAACCGCTTGTTTTTACACTGAACTGAGACTGTTATATTCGAAATTTAACTCATATCAATTCCCATTGCTTGAAAATGCAGGAGGAATGGCAAAAATGGGTTTCGATATGATCTTTGGTAAGAAATTGTAGAATGAGATTTCAATTTTGTGAAGTTTGATACTTCCGATCTGATTTCGATTTTAATGTCGTACAAAAGGAGCTGAACTAAGGCTTGCATTTAAGTATGTGCACCATATAATGCATGAATTGAAAAAGAATTTTTGATTAGTAGACATGCATCCATCCATGCAAAATCCTAAGTTGGTTGTAGTTCATGAATCATATGTAGTATTCCGTGAACAAATTTGTTTATTAGAAATGTCGGTTTATGAACTGGCTATAGCTGATGATTCTAGTTCATGAATCATATGAGTTATTTAGTGTACAATTGTATTTATGAATTATTGCAGCAATATTATTTGCGATGAATCCTATTCAGTTTATTAGTACATGAACTGTTTTTAGTAATTAGACAGTAATCATTTTTTATCATTTCATATGAGCTTACAGTTGAGTTTGCATGGTTGGCCGGAAACTTGGAGGAAGAAAAAAGGGCTTATGACAGATGTTATGTGACGACTTCAAAAGTTCGACAATTCAAGTTGAGAACATACATTCAGTGTTGAAATGCAATTAAAGGCTCAGCGATCAATGATTTTGAAACCCCTCATCCCAATCGAACAACTTTGTCCCGTCAGGCCAGTTTTTAACCAACGGTGATTTTATACCAAAACACCTAGTTGCTACCCCTGTTTTCGACACTCTATCACCAAAAAGATTCTGTTCTAGACAATGTTCTTGTGGACTGATGTGTTGACTCAGCGATTCACAAATAATGTTATTGTCGCCGCACAAACTCATCGAGTAACACACGACAAAAAATTGATCACTCTCCTCTCGTCCGCATTGTGCAATAAAATTTGTCGCTTGTATCATACGAAAATGTAATTATTTAAGAAATCATCTCTATCTATAATAGAATATGATTCCATCTCCAAATAAACATTTGCCAAATTACCTGTGCCATCTCTTTTCCATCATCCTATACCAACGACACCCCTTATCCCATATCAATGACACAAATCGTCTTATACGAACGATATCATTCATCACTAAATACTCCATCATCCTATATCAATGACACCATTGGTCACTAAAATCGTCATTGTTTTATACTAATGACACTCATCATCCTATACCAAAGACATCATTCGTCACTACAACTCATTCCTTCATTTCCGAACGTTCGAAAAACATAGCGTCATTGATGATGAAAAGTGGAGCGCAAAACTTTGAGAAATTTGAGGGGAATCGAATAGAGACATCGGAATCGAAAACACCTGTTCTCGCTGATCCTCGTCGAGACGACGAGCGCTTTTAAGGAAATTTATTTTGTCGAAGGCACCGAATGCACCCTGATTTATTTGATCGTATAATGCATGACATTACTAATCACAATCGGTACTTTGTTCAACGTGCAAATGCGAGTGATGTTCTTGGTTCTCAACCGAGCAAAAGCTTATTTGTGCCATGAGAATACTTGCATATGGCATTACAGCTAACTTATGTGATGAATTTCTTGATATTTAGGAAAAAACTACCCTTCAAATTCATAGGTACTTTACCAGAGAAATATGGACGCTCTATCACTAAGAACATCTACGACATCCATCGATACTTGATCTTCAACTTTTACTCGATGTTGCAGATACTCGAGGATTTCCTGGAATGGTTGGATCACTTGATTGTATGCACTGGCAATGGAAAAATTCTCCCACTTCTTGGCAAGGGTATTTTATTGGGTATAAGGGGAAACCAACTATTATTTTAGAGGCAATTGCATCATACGAATCTTGGATATGACACTCACATATCCTACAAGTGCAATTCATTCATTTAAAAGTTCCAATTTTTCTTGTAGTTTCCTGAGCAAGCCATTTCTTTTCTCAACATTCAAGCACATCAAAGCACCGCTAATCATTCATGTTATGAAAAACTTCAAAACTACTCAAATCATAGTAGTCACAAATTTCTCATAAAATGAATACCAAAAAATAACCTTTGCTCGAATCAAATCTCCACTCGACATCAAAGATTTTTTAAAATTTTCGAGTTGACACATTTGCTTTCAGGGGGGAATACTATATATGCTCGAACTAAATTTTTTATATTTTCTTTCCCAACCCTCGATAACTTTTCAACAATATTAATGATTTTTTTTCTTTTTTTCTTTTTCAACCATATTTTTTCTTGCACACCCCTCACATGTCAAAATACCTAAAAACCTTGATTGTCACAAAAACGTATCATCAATCATGCTAAAGTCACCTAAAGGTAATCAATAAATTCAATGAGATATGAATTATGATATTTTCAAAAAAATTCTTTGCGTAACTTCTAGCCAAACTTCCCTTTTCAAAGATGGAATAAAAATTGGAAATTGGATCGAGCAAAGCTAGCAAAAGTATCAATTACTTAAAATAAATTTTCTACTACAAAAATCGTTCAATCCAAAACTTTCAATCCATTAATTTCATAGAGTACAAAATTTAATATATGTGTTTGATTAAACTTAGGGTCTGTTCTTTTGACATGAACTGAAACTGAACTGAACTGAATAGAAAATTTAAAATTAATTAATTAATTA
>JAWWMW010093420.1:0-21638 GCA_035048345.1 Echeveria elegans
AGATCTTTTGATCCAAATTTGAATTTGACTTCAACTAGAGATACCTAGATAATTGAATTATCTTTCTAATGGTATATCGAACGTATAAAATGGACATGTAATGAATCAATAGTGTATTTTTAAATCGGTAAATGTTCTATATTAACTAACCGACATGTAACTCAATAGTGTATTTTTTTGGAACTGAATCATCTATTAACTTGTACTGCCCCCGAATCCCCTTCTATTTCCGCCCCTCGCCAGGAAATTACTGGCCCCGCCCCTGTTTATATGCTAACAATAATTTATCACGTAAAAGTAAATCAACCAATAATCATACATAATCCATCACCATCAACCTCAAACGATCGTGATATAGACATCCCAATAATCAGTTGCTCTCAAATCTCAATTTCATAAACCCTTCACTTAAACCTCATAGAATTCTCTCAACAGATTTTGCTCCTTTATGAAAAAGTAGAGGTGATACATTTTTTTGACGGGTGGATATATCTATTACATGAATATTTAAGTATATTCAGCTGATATCAAGTACATAATCATCATTTGTAGCACAAACCTTTCTTCAAACGACAATTCCATCAAGACAAATCCACATTGACTCTACCACACTAACACAATCTCCACACCCTGGAAGTTTGGACGGATGAAAAAGTGTCCACACTCAGATAGATTGGAAGAATGAAAAGCATTTACATCTGGAGCGGAACGAATGGGAAAAATCTCATCTAGGGAGGATATAAAAAATAAAATATAAATTGGTGAGAGCCAGACATCGAAATCTATGATGGAATCCTTATCGATGGACCACCGCCCATTGGCGTTGATGTGATACACCAAAATGAAATAGCTAAGACTAGAGATGCACAACCGGGTCACCCGGGATCGGGATTTGATGAAATGGGTGATCCGGGACCGGGTATTCCGGTCCGGGTCCGGGTTTGGACCGGAAATCCGGATTTTTTTCTTTGATTTTTTTTACTTTTTCGAATTTGGACCGGACCGGGATCGGGACCGAAAAATGATAAGAACTCGACCCAGGTTTGGGATCGGAAAATTCCGGTCCGGGTTGTTTTGTGCATCCCTAGCTAAGACTTAAAGTGATTCCTATTCAAAAAGGTGAAATGCATTTACTAAAAATAGAATCTGAATTTCAGAAAGAAAGAAAGAAAAATCACCAACCTCCTACAGCTTTAGCTCCTCACACCTCAAGCTGGCATCAACCTCATCATCCCTGTGTATTTATGACATACACTAACTTCATCCCACAAGCAAAATTCAAACCGAGTAAAATTTATATCTTCCCTTCCTCCACCAAATATATTAATTCACTAGTACTTCATTCAAACATTATTTTGTTGAAGTGTCAAATTCAAATATATAATAAGTATTTTTAGTCGAGTTTGACTGGGTTCAAAAAAGTAGTAGCTTGCTAAGTTTAACAAGCAAAAACAAATATACCAGAAAAAAGACATTTATTGAAGTGCAGAATAAATAAAAAAAATGTCAAAAAGAGAGCATCCACATTTCACATTTGTCCCTATTTAATGTCGTACATGTCTTCCTCCCAAGCTATCTTCTCATCAACAACCTTAAATTACCACCACCTGGTACGACACATCACAGTGTCACAGCTAGCACCGCCACCTCCTCTTCACCGGCACATATACTTCCATTTATATATTAATATAAAACCGAAAACCCAAACCTCACTCTCTTGTTGAATTTCATCTAATTTGTAATTTATAACATGAGGAAGATGAGGGCAACGACCGAGTTGGCAGTGGGCGTGCCTGTGGACGATGCAGCGAGGACGCTAAGCTTTACGTGGGACTCCATTCGGATTCCGATTATCGCCCCAATTTTAGGCACGGCTGTGTTTCTATGCGCGGTGATGTCGACTATGATGCTTGTTGAAAGGGTGTATATGGCTATTGTGATTATGTTTGTTCGAGCTAGAGGTATGAAAAGGTACACTAAATACGACCATCTCGATGAATTGAAGGATGAGATTGAGCGAACCCATCGTCACCCCAAAGTCCTCGTCCAGATTCCCATGTTCAACGAGCGAGAGGTAAATTCAATTCCTCTGTTTCTGCTCTGCCTCTGCTTCTGTTTCATCCATTTTGTTCCTCAATTTTTCATTTATTTATATTAATTGACTGACATTCCTGGGATTTTCCGAAAAGGAAAACAATCTGATAAAGTCAGTCCGCTTTTTTGCTTCTGATGTTGATTGTTGAGGTTCAGTGTTGACTCGAGTTCATATTTAGGCAATGGTTTAAAAGGAACCATGCATTTTCAGTTTGGTAGATTTAAGCACAGTCGATCCGCGTCAACACGCTCACGTGATTTTAAATTAATTCGGTACGAAAAAAAAACATTAAATATGAGTGTGTTTATATAAGTGCAACATGAATTGATCTGTGTGTGACAAAATGGGGCGTCATTGCAATATTTGTCTGGAAGTACTAATTGGAAATGAAAATGTTGAATAATTGAACCGGTGGGATCGGTGCGGTGAACCGAGTCGGTTCGATTGGGTGAGTTGTCGGTCATATAACTAAGCGGCATATACAGACTACAGTGAGTTGCCAGCTAAGCAATAGGATTTTGGCGGCCAATTTTGTCTCGGTTTGACAGTTTTCTAGTCGTCTGTCACAGTTTAAATCAACTACGTCTGTCATTATAGCAAAACCCGTTATTTGAAGCATTAAATAATTCATTTATCGGTTTTTTCAATTTTGGTGTTTTGTCCAGGTGTACAAGCTTTCAATCGGAGCAGTTTGCAGCCTCTCATGGCCGTCGAACAAACTCGTTGTCCAAGTGCTCGACGATTCCACCAACGAGGTGTTAAGGGTATGTTGAATTTACCACCTTTTCCTCAAAGCTTGCTGGAATTATTTTATGTATTAACTGTTGCATGTAACGTGTTTGATGAAATGTCTGTGTGAAGGAATTGGTGGAGATGGAGTGTCAGAAGTGGGTGTCGAAGGGGGTGAATGTGAAATATGAAAACAGGAAGAATCGGAATGGTTATAAGGCGGGGGCACTGAAGGAAGGTCTGCAGAAACAGTATGTGAGTGACTGTGAGTATGTGGTCATATTTGATGCGGATTTTCAGCCTGATGAGGATTTTCTATGGAAGACTATTCCATTCTTCTTGAAGAACCCTGAGTTGGGATTGGTGCAGGCTCGATGGAAGTTTGGTGAGTAATTTATTCCTTCTCGCTGAGTTGGTAAATTTAAGAGAAAAATGTTTTGCGAAATGTTTGTTATGAGTTCCACTGAACCAGCTGTTACCCATTAGGTTTGGAAATTGCGCTTTTTACTATTTCATTGATTGCTTTTGGTTTCATCTAATGGTGTATGTTTTTTACCCACAGTTAATGCGGATGAGTGCATTATGACCCGAATTCAAGAAATGTCCCTGGACTACCACTTTGCTGTCGAACAAGAAGTAGGGTCGTCCACATGTGAATTCTTCGGGTTTAATGGTGAGTTGGAATTTGCACAGTCACATTTCATTGGGTTAGCTGCAAGGAAAGTCTCACTTCCTGTGATTTTTGGAGTACCAATAAGCAATAAAATATTAGTAACTGTTTGGTTGAGCATGCCTAATTTCTGCTGCCATGTTTGATATAGGAACTGCTGGAGTTTGGAAGATTCAAGCAATCAATGATGCTGGCGGGTGGAAAGATCGAACCACAGTGGAAGACATGGATCTTGCTGTAAGGGCTAGCCTCAAAGGCTGGAAGTTCCTCTTTGTGGGAGATGTTTCTGTGAGTGCACTCAAACACTCTTTGTTACTATTTCCTTCTCTTAAATTTGTGTTTTAAGTATATTTATTGAATAATTAGTATTGACTATTGTACACACGCACAAAATATATCGTGTTCTCGGCCACTGCTTGTGTGGTTTCTTTCATTATTAACATCATGCACTGAGATTTATAATCTTTCCCTTGCCAACAGGTGAAAAATGAACTTCCAAGTACCTATAAAGCTTACCGTTTTCAGCAGCATCGTTGGTCCTGTGGTCCGGCAAATCTTTTCAGGAAAATGACCAGGGAAATCATGCTATGCGAGGCAAGAACCTTCCATCGTTGTCATTGGTATTCAGAATAATGAAATTTCCACTTCAAAACATTGCTTGACAAATGTGTTTCTGATGCAGAAAGTGTCGCGATGGAAGAAGCTATATGTCATCTATGATTTCTTCTTTGTCAGGAAGATAGTTGCCCACTGGCTAACTTTCTTTTTCTACTGCATAGTCATCCCAGCTCATGTTATGGTTCCTGAAGTTAAACTTCCAAAGTTAATGGCCATATACTTTCCTGCTACAATTACAATCCTTAATGCGGCCTGCACTGTGAGGTAAATATTATTGTCCTTATCTAAACCTCTGTCCTCTGCACTGTAAATTGTTGAGAATAGCCAGCAATTAGCGTCGCGGGACCATAACATTCCTTATTCATGCTTTTCAGATCACTGCATCTACTGGTTTTCTGGATTCTGTTTGAGAATGTCATGTCTCTCCACCGAAGCAAAGCAACCATAATTGGACTGCTTGAAGCTAATCGTGTCAATGAGTGGGTTGTAACTGAAAAATTGGGGAATGCCATGAAGCAAAAGAGTACTTGCAGACCTTCGAAGAAACCAAAATCTCGAATTAGAGACAGGTATCCCATTTTGTCCCCAACTTAAAACTATTTTGCCCACTTAAAAAGCGAAAACAATTTTTTTGCACAATTCAATTTGTTTATTGAAGTTGACAATGTAAAATAACTTTTTTTTTTGCAGGGTTAACATGTGGGAGATAGTAGTTGGGTTTTTCCTTTTGCACTGTGCCGTGTATGACATGCTCTATGGAAAGAACCATTTCTATGCGTACTTAATACTACAAGCTGGGGCATTCTTCGTCATGGGTTTCGGATATGTGGGCACCATTGTCCCCACCTAGAGACCTGACATAATCGAGATAAACAGAAAGCTCGAGTAATATTTGTCAACTGTACTTAGCAGCAGCAGTAAGTTGCAGGGTTAATCTGTAAGTGTATGCAAAACATAAATATTCCAAGTGTTACAGTAGTTTGGATGCTATTCAGTTTAGCTGATGTTGATGATGTTACATCAAAGACATCAGCAAAAGGATGTAATAAAATGGTGAAGTGTTGTGTTATCGGTATTGTAGTTGTGTTGAATACTATCTGTTGTAACATTTAATTACATTATCTGCGAACTATTCTGGTATATTTGTGTGGGCGTGTATTTGTGATTTTCCAATATTTTTCATTGTGAATTTGTGATTTAGCTTCTCCATAGTGGATGTTATGAGGTATTTGGCAGTGCAGTTTTGTGAATGTGGCCCTTTCATTTAGCTGACCACAATATTCTAGTCTGTGGCATAATAGTTTCTAAGCATCTGATGCATGTAGTTTTATGATCTGGTGCCGATATTTTTCTAAAACTACCAAGTAACTGAGAACTGCATTTCCAAATTCTAGACTGGCAAGTTATTTCGTGTGTGGACACTTTTTTTCTAAAAAAAAAAACTTTATTGATTGATAAGTGGTAAAAAGAGTACACGAATTGAAATATAGTACACGAAAATTGATGAACGCACAGGCATAAGGCACCGTGTGTGTGGACACTTTTGCACAAACTGACGGTATAAAAGAGAATCTGTTACCGGTAGTATACATGATAATCTGCCTCTCCTTCAGAAAACTCAAAGTTAGACTCCTGTAGATAATGATTAAGTAAACTGTGGAAATCAAATGGCCAAACATATGTCTAGTTTTGAAATGACACACGTTTGAAAGTTGAAGGGATACAAAGTATTCGCAACTCAAAACTGTTCTTGATTAAAGCATTTGCCAAGTAAATACACAATAACAAAGAGGAAACTAACATACAAGGGCACAGAAACACGAGTCTAGTGAGCAGCTGCCGCTGCTTTCACTGGTCTTCATCAATCATCAATTCATCATTACTATTTTGTCAATGCTTCAACTTCAGAGAGTATCCACCGCTTCCCAC
The DNA here is from genome assembly GCA_035048345.1 of Echeveria elegans. Taxonomy (NCBI): domain Eukaryota; kingdom Viridiplantae; phylum Streptophyta; class Magnoliopsida; order Saxifragales; family Crassulaceae; genus Echeveria; species Echeveria elegans. Next base: position 6,042 of record JAWWMW010093420.1, read on the forward strand.
GGTGATTGAAAATCATGAAATCCAGATTCGCAGGCAAAGAGACCGTCCTGAAGAACCAATGTAAATGATAAAGTACATAATCAAGCAAATAAAATATTACTGAATGTGAATGCTTCAATATACAAGAGTGAATAGAATCTAATGAGTTTGATTAGAGAACATAACAGGAGTCTACTCATTCTCTTATTATGTGTGCTAGTTACCAAGTATACTTCTCTTTGAGAGTGTCGGAAACAAACCACAAGTAGCAATATTCATCACCAAGAAGGTGAAAACATATTGATTGTAAACCAATCTTAGACGATTATGTGACATTACAATCAGTGATATGAGATTATCAGGTGTCTTCTTGTTTCATATACTTATCCAGCATTAATTCCAATAGCAGGAATGCTCAGCAGCACAGAGTTACTGAAAGACAATTTTCAGATCCTTCCGAACCAGAATTCAAGACATCGGCCTGGATTACTTCGACTTAATCCATATTTTTGAGACGCATACTATATGGCAGTGGGTGATGGATGAAGTTGTAGAAACTCATCCACCTCATGGCAACAACTTTGGTATAGGATGATGAATACACAAAACTTGATGTGATATTTCCAGAAAAAATGGTCAAGATGAGGATCTTTTCCGTTTGTCTTTAACCAATAACATACATGTGGTAGTTTCTAAGTCAACATCCTAAAGAAAACAATCAGAATCTAGGAACAAGGCAATGCGCAATTGGGCTTCTAACCAATCCTACAGACTTTTTATTTATTGAAAAAAGTCATATCAAACATGTTTCGCTCTAGTTCGATGACACAAATTCAAAATGAAATCAGGCTCGCGGAACGAGCAGGAGTCATCTGCAAGTTGCAACTATTGACAAATTAAAACAATCCTCTATCTGCAAAAACAACAACAATCAACACGCATCAATTTCATATCATCGGCACAACGCAAATCCCCAATTCAACAACTCTGAAGAAGTTATCTAATTAGCTTACAGTGGATCACGAGTCCTCCTACCACGCCGACTACGATTCCTGCAGTCCCATTCTCTCCGGCCCCTGAAGCTCATCGATCCTCTTCCTGATTTATTCATGTATTTATATATTTAAATTTGAATTCCCCACACCTGTTTTCATTATTGCCACTCTTCGTCCCAATGTATATATTTGTTTTGGACGAAAATGCCTCTTCCTAAAGTTTGGCATCTTCAGTAAGGTTTTTTTTTTTTTTTTATAGATTTAATTGATTGATAAGTGATCTACTCTAATAATAAGGTTGCATTCGCAACTCTAATAATTGATTGATAAGTGATCTACTCTAATAATTGTATAATTTTCGTCGTTAAAAATTGACCCTCCTCATAACTCCATCTCCTCTCTCCGAAAAAACCGTCCCCTGTGCCTCTGCCTCACTCCATCCATCTCCTCCTAACTCCGCATTCCATCCGCGCCCCACTCCAACTCTGCCGAATCGCTGTGCCTCTGCCTCACTCGATGGCCCCCTTGCTCACTGTCCGTCCTTCAGTCCCACCCGCCTACATGTCGCTCGCGAAAAATCCGACCGAATTCGATCTGCGCCTGGCTCCAAATTCGCAATTCAATCTGCCCCAACAGCCGTCGAGGTGAGTGGCTCCGACGACCACATAGTTTTCTTACGGTGTTTGGACCTCCGACAATCCCTAATTCGCGTCTGAGTCGTTGATTGGCGCCCATCCCCTGCCCACAGTTGCAATCCCCAGCTGCGCTTGCTCTCTCCTCAATTATCCGGTAAAGCAAACTATGTGGTCGTCGGATTACCTCGGATCCAGTTCCGAAAACTAATTCCGGCATCCATTTCGCATATGCCGCAATTAGGGCTTCCGGTGGTGAGGGACGGAATGATGGAGGAAATGGTGGTGTTTGGATTGTTGAAAAGATGAAGAAGATGGCGGGAATCGTGGTATTGACTGTTGCGGCAACCGCGATGATCGGGAAATTTGGGCGATTTTCGCCGCCATCCGATGACAACGATTGTGAGTGACGAAAGTCCGGTTCAGGAGGATAAGGCGGTTGGTGAGACTGCCACGCCGTTGGCGGAGTTGTTGAAGACGAATTCAGAGGCGATTGAGGCATTGAAGGCTTTGTTGCAGCAGAAGCTGGAGGGTGGAGAGGATGCAGAAGCTTTGAGAATTGTGAATCAGTTGGTGGAGGCTCAACCGAGAGTGTCAGATTGGAGGTATTTAAAGGCAAGGATTTTGAATGAAATGGATTTGACTGAAGAAGCTCGGAATGCGTTTGAGGAGATACTTAAAGCAGATCCGCTTAACTACGAGGCGCTGTTTGAGAATGCATTGTTGATGAATAGATGTGGAGAAGGTGTGTCGGTAGTTAGGAGGCTGGAGAAGGCGTTTAGGATCGCGGAGGAGGGAGAGAAAAGAAAGGAAGCTAGAGACGTGAGATTAATTATTGCGCAAATTAAGTTTTTGCAGAATGATGTTGATGAAGCATTGGGGATATACAATGAATTGATTAAGGAGGATCCCAGTGACTTTAGGCCGTATTTTAGTAAAGGAATGATTTTTAGTTTGACAGATAGGAATGATGAGGCGAAGGAGGAGTTTGCTAAGTTTAAACAACTATCACTGAAGAAGTTTGAGGTTGAAGGGTTTGTGAGGACACCATTGTCTCGCATGCCTATTTTCAAGACTGGCGAGCCTGGCCAGATTTAAAGACAGAAGGTAGAATTTTTGCTAATGGTTTAGTTGGACTGACTAAATGGCAGTCAACACTGAGGTATCTTGTTTAGAGTCTTTAACTTAGTTTCTATTCTCTGCTGGATCATTGTTTGTGCCAGTTTTGTAAGGTGTGATTTTACCCTTTCTGTTTATTGATAATACTAGATGCCGCAAAGTTCAGCTTCCACTGCTATAACATATAGTCTTACTTCCATTGCGTATTTCAGTTTCATTCAAAAGTACCGTCAGACAAGTGCAGTCTGAGTTTATATTTACTCAAGACAGTTAAGCGCAGTATTTTGTTTTGTTTCTTTAACGACAATGAACATTGCCGAGACCCCAGGATGGGATGTAAAATGCCCAAGCACTATAATTAATATATATTTCCTTGAATGCTTCAAAGCTTAGCATTTTTCCTTCAGTCCGTGTCCACCAGCTTGGCCCAACCAAAATCACCCCCATTAAGTAGAGTAGCGAAGGTAAACATATAAGTTGTGTTCACTTGGAATGTAATGGTCTGAATGGCCAAAAACAGAAGATACGCTATACTGCCTTGGAATATTGTATTCCCTCCGTCGTAGCACGGTTATTGAGGTTATTATGAGTGATTAGAGGTGAGCCCGTCATTCCGACGGAAATGCGGTGTGAACATACATTTTTATTTATATCTCTGTTCGATTCTTCATATTGTTCCCAACGTTTACTACTTTAGTTTTAGTTTTTTTAGTTTTTAGAGTATTTTTATTCTGATAGCTTCATTCGATCCCCCTCAAATTTATTAATGTATTCTGTACAATTTTAAAATTTAAATTTATACCTATAATTTTAATTTTTAATTTTTTGTTTATTCTTTTTTATCTTATTATTTTTTGTCTTATTCTCCAGCTATCTCTAGTAACGAAATTAGTAGTTTTAGCGATAAAAATTTCCGTCGCTATATGTATGGTGGTGGATTAATTTTTTTTATATATATAGATAAAATAAAAGAGAACTGTCCAAAAAAAAACTTAAGAGGCACTCAAAAAGAAAACATGAAAAACGAATATGGACTGTGGAGGGGAGTTTCATGATATCAGTGACCTTTCAAATACATTATTTGCAAGTGTTTCCTCGTAGCATGTTGAGGTTACTTGAGTTAGAAGTCACTGAATGCCTCAAGTCCACACACCTCTTCATTTTCCTATCAGCCAAATGGAACAAACTCAATACACTATTCCTTTAGTAAGAAAAAGTGGAAAACAGGTGTTGGATTTTTACAAACAGGCAAATATAAGAATAGTCCGTTTTGATCTGATGGTGACCTTAAGCTTTGGTCACACATCACTGACCATTCAACAGCCATCTATCTCCATAAATTACTCCCGTTATTTTCTTTGTCAACTCTTGGATTTTCAACATGACTTCACATTTATTTTTCTTTATTCAGTTTGACATTTCCAGCATATATTCATATGCATCTTTCTTCTGATTGTATCAGGTCGGCTGCACATCGTTTGTTTCATGTCAGAGTCCGGAATCTTGTCGAGCGTGCTGGAGTTTGAAATGTAGAAGAACAAAAAATATATATATATCATTACTTACCTTTAAGGCTGAATATTGATAAAGGTACATATGAGGATCTGTCAAAGGATGAGCTTCTCAGTTGCATTTACTGAACTTTTGAGAACTCGATTCGGGGAAGTATACTACTTACGAAAAGCCTGGATGAAAAATGAACGAATGGATGAAGAAAATGTCTATACTATTTGAGTCCAATGTCATCGAGCCAAGAGACTATTTTTTGAGTCGAAGGCCTGAGTTTGGGACTTTGGTTCAAGCAATGACATGCGATGTCAAAGACTCTTAGTAACCGATCCTGAATTTTCTCGTCTTGTAAAGAGGGGTCGAAGACTTTATTTTCCTTTTTCTCGCTTTTCATCTGTAATGACCAAGCGATTAAATCCCTACATGCTCTTGGCTTGCACATGTCCATTGGCCGCTTTCCTGTAAGAAGCTCTAGCAAAACTACCCCAAAGCTATATACATCTCCCATATAAGTTGCGACTGAAGACTGACCATATTCAGGAGGGATATATCCCAGTGTCCCGACAAGATCAGTAGAGACATGCGTGTCATTTGCAAGGATGAGTCTTGCAAGGCCAAAATCAGCCAAATGTGCTTCAAAATTTTCGTCCAAAAGAATATTACTTGATTTTATATCTCGATGCAGTATATGAGGCTCGCACGCTTGGTGTAAATAAGAAAGCCCCCTAGCTGCCCCTTGAGCAATCCGAAGCCTTTTCTCCCAGTTCAGCACCGAAGCACCTTCAGATTTCTCGTGCAGCCAATAATCTAAACTGCTGTTCTCCATATAAGAGTATATTAGGAGTCTGTCAGTTTTGTACATACAGTAGCCTTGTAGAAGAACCAGATTTGGATGTTTGGCTCTCGACAAGGTTTCGACCTCAGCTTGGAATTCTCTCTCGATCTGCCCACAGTCGCCTGAGAGACGCTTTATAGCCACTTTTTTCCCACCAGGAAGAGTCGCTCTGTACACTAGACCAAAGCCTCCACACCCAATTATGTTTGCCTGATCAAAGTTGTTTGTCGCATTCAGAAGGTCATTAATATACAGCTCTTTTTCCTTGTTGTGAAACAAGACCACTGATTTTGACCCCATATATTCCGTTCCTTTATCAGACATGTAAAACTGGTCGTTTTCAGGATCAACAGCTCCTCGTCTGCATAACTGTCCCCGCCAAATTATAAGAAACAATAGCGTGAGGAACAAAATTGTTCCAAGCGCGATTCCTATAGCCATTCCAGCAACTGCACCTTTTTTTTTCATGTCTGATGGCGACGAAGAAATCGCATCCCTGTCTTGACAAAGTGCATGTCCATGATCTCCGCAAAGTCCCGGGTTCCCCTCAAAACCAGAATTCAGAAATGTTGGAAACTGACCACCAGTTGGGATCTTCCCACTAAGCTGATTGTATGCAACGCTGAACTTCGACAGAAAACTCAAACCTATCATCGACATCGGTATAATTCCTGAGAGTTCATTATGAGATAAATCTAGGCTTTCTAAGCTCGACATCCCTGACAGGCTACTTGGAATTCCCCCCGACAAGTTATTAAATTTCAGGTCAAAGAAATGAAGCTTCTTTAGATTACCAAACTCCGGCCAGATAGATCCACTTACGAAGTTATGACTTAGATCGAGGGTAGGCGGAAAGCTCCATACTTGGTTGTACTGCAACCCTCTTTTATCATTATTTCTTTTCATAAAGAAAGGAAAATCAGGAGAGGGTTCTTCCAATGAAATATTACCCGTGATTAAACTACTCAACCCTGTCAATGTTCGAGGCATCTCTCCTGATAAGGTATTGTTCGACAAGTCCAGATAAAAAAGAGAATTAAAATTTCCAACCCATGCTGGAATGGTTCCGCTCAACAGATTCCAAGACAAGTCTATCAACTGCAACTGCGTGCTTTTGTTCAACCACGAAGGTATAAAACCCGAAAGTCTGCAGCTAGCAATAATCAGAACTTTTAGCTTCTCAAAGTGCAAAGTCGGATCCTCAGGCAAAACCTCCCCTTTAAAATTCAGCGTTAGAACCAAAGTTGTCAGATTCTGGCAGTGCTGTAAAATTCCCAAAGCCGATGATATATTACTGATGCTGCAATTGGATAACGACAGATAAGAAAGACTACCAAAATCTTTAAAGCTTTCAGGGACACCACCATCGAACTTATTCCGCGCAAGATTAATATTATTCAACTGAAGACAAGATGAAAGGTTATCAGGAATCGAACCTGTAATGTTATTAGTACCCACATCAAGTGACGACAAATTTATCATTGCACTACAATTTAGCCATAGCCTGCCACTCAGTGAGTTGTTTCTCATATTCAAGAAAACTAAAGAGCTTGAACTCGACAAAGAAGGTGGTATTGCACCGCTGAAGCTGTTTGAATGGGCTAAAAAATACTGCAACTTCGTCAAACTCCCGAACACATCCGGAACAGTTCCTGAAAACCTATTCTGCTGAATCTCCAACCTTACAAGGTTAGAAAAATTTCCTATCGAGCCACTAAGTTCCCCCGAAAACTGATTATCCATCAGAGTCAAAAGTGTCAAATTCCGCAAACTAAAGAGCTCATCAGGTAAATTACCAGACAGATAATTTGATCCCAAACTGAGCTGCTCTATCGACGTGCAATTCCCAAATCCAGCAGCCAGACTCCCGGTAAAGAAATTAACAGCCAAATTCAATACCTTTATCTTACCAGACTTGCTACAAATACTTGACGGAATCGAACCATTCAACGAATTGTCCGTTAAATCAATAGACTGCACCTCAGGGAAGCTATAACTCAACGGAACTTCGCCAACAAAATCATTGTAGCTCAAGTCCAATACCTCCAATTTAGACAAATTGGACAGAGAAGCAGGTAACAATCCAGTCAATGAATTTATAGACAAATTAACAACTCTGAGCTGATTCAAATACCCAATTGAATCACTAAGATTACCGGACAACTTCCTCCTACTCAAATCCAATTTCACCACTCTAAAGGCCTCACCTTTCAACCCCAAAGATGATGATCTGTTACAACTAACACCCTCCCAATCACAGCAGTCAAAAGATGATGAATATGACATTGACTTCCAGCTCTCTAGCCCAGAATCAATACTAACCATGAACCCAACAAGTCCTCTAAGATCATCAGGATCACAAGTAAAGTTCTGAGATTGGACCAAATTAGCCCCAAACCAGATGAAAACTACCCAGAACAGAAAAGTACCCATTTGCTTAAACCAATCAAAGATTCAATCTTTGTAAAAAAATGATGATTTCAGCGGCGAGGGATGAAGTAGGTAGGTGACATTTCTGGATTTGGCTTTGATTCCAGGTTGCTTGGAGTTGAAGAGACCGTAGAGAAAGGGGTGGCAGACAGAAATGGCTTGTTCAAAGAACGCGTATGTATGAGAAAAAACATGAGAGAGAGAAATGATGAAGGAAAACCTGGGCGAGTGGGAATGAACAAGTTCTTGCTTTCTTTGTTTAATAATTTTGATGGTTTACTAGTTGTACTACTTGTTGTGTACTTGTGTGTCTGAAACCAAATCATAAGTTGATCTTGACGGGAGTCGATGTCATACAAATTTAAAACACTTTTAGCAAGGGTTTTATAGATATTTAAGAAGAAAAATCTCGATTGGTTCTTTGTATTATTCTTATTTCTTAGTTATAAGAATATATTATCATCTTATTATTAGTAATTGTGAAACTCTATCTGACGGTTACCTCACTGATCTTACCATTTGATAATCGCACAACAATTTCTGAAGATTGCGCAACAGTTTTTGAGTAAGAGATGTGCGGCGTAGCAGCGTTTTGATATCCTCTCGAAAAGGGCGAATGATCGTCGGCTTAGGCGTAAGTGCAGGTATGGTTCTTTTTCTCTTCTTCTGTCTAGTTATTTCTTAGTCAGTTTGATGCTTGTGAATTTGATATACAGAGGAAGATTTTTTTATGAAACATAATTAATGAGTTCTGATTAAAATGTTACGAGGTGTGGCATTGTGTAATACTCCTAATTTGAATGTGATCTGTTTTTACCCTAAGAAAAGTCTTATTATCACAATGTCAACTTGGGTTTGTATCACAATCAAATCGAAAATGGACATAAATGGAGCATCAAATTTAAAGAAGTACACCATTTTATCCAAGGAATGCCATTTACACCATGAAGACTTTTTTTGACATGAAATTGGTGAGCATGCATTTCTTCTTCCCAAAATATTTGCTAGTTCTCCAAGCTTGAAACGAATAGTATATGAAATGTCAACTTTGATTTAATCTTAAGCGTTGACTTTATGAAAGTTTCACATGCACATAAATAGTTTTCAATGAGCCGTCCCAAAATCTCACGCAAGTAACTTTCCAAAAAATGTCCAACTTTTTTTTATGTATATTATGTTCATGTTGTGTGCTTTCATTAAGCTTTCATATAAGGTTGGTCTTTCGTAGAATTTTATGTAAATGTAATATTTTGAAGCCCTTTACTATATATTTAGTTATTTACCAAAAATAACTACATAAAAATGCTTTTATAAGATGACTAGCGTACCGCCCGTCGTCCCGACGGAAATACGGCGGGAACAGCCACTTGTTATCTTGATTTTGTCACCCGCCGTCCCAAATGCGCTTCGAACCGTTCAAATAATAGTTTGCTATGCAAGCATTGCAAGACTGCGTGATAAACTTGGATGTGTGGACATGTGTTATATAGAATATAATTTTAAGTTCGTGAATTAGTTTAAGCGATATGAGATAAAAATGTTTTGGACTTTAATGCTTTGGGCCTGGGATGAATTTTAGCAATGAATTTTATAGTTTTAGCAACAAAAAAAGTCGTCTGTATATGTGTAGTTGAGGACATCTTATTCTATTATATAATAGATATAAATTGCAGTGTTATAAAACCTGACTCGACAGGTTCGACCAGTTGAACCGTGATCCAGAGGATATATCGGGTCGGTTGGACCCGACATGCATTGATCCGATCAAAACCCTGTTGAATTGGCGGATTTTTAATAATATATTTTTTTCCAAAAATGATGACATCCATTGGATTTGAACTCGCAACCTGTTAGTAGGTCATACTAACATTATAATCAGTTGAGCTAATTTAATTTATTGATTATTTAAGTTAAAATTCAATATATTATCATAAAAACATGCATCATTTATCTACTTTTTTAATTTTATATAATTTATATATAATTAATATACTAGCGTACCACTCGTCGTTCCGACGGGGATGTATCGTTCCGAATGCGCTATCGAACTGGTCAAACATGGGCGTGACTCGATCGACCAATTTTTGAACTCATGTGGTTTGTGTATATTAAAACCTTTAATTTTTAATGGGACAGACCGGGCCCGTGTGTTGTGTGTAGATTTAAACTTTTAATTTTTAATGGGTCGAACTGGACTCGTGTGGTCGCGAATGAGAGGAAATCGATTGAAAAATTAAATAGAGAGTAGTTGTATTTGGTCAGTTCATATTTGACCGTCTGTTCACATATTCTATTATATATTAGATTAATTAGTTTATGCACTGACTCACGACTCAACCCGGCTAAACCATCAATCCATCACCCAATCACCTCACCGGATCGATTCTTGTAACACTGTTAATAGTTACTACATATTTACATGATTTATTGATTAATTAACTTTCGAACTTTTATTCATGCGTGCCCACTTTCTTAGAGGTTTTAATAGTTTGACCATGAAAAGATTATGCACTTGAAGGAAAATAAAGTGAGTTCCACTACGGAAGGAATAAGGTCTTCCACCATCTTGTGGACAAAATGCTCAATCATCACCACCTCAGAAAAGAATAAGCATAATTGATGTTGATCTCCCATCCCATATATGATTACGATTTGGAATCAGAAGAAAATTGAATAAAAAAAACTCGATGGAAAAATAATTTGATAGTACAGTTTTCTTTATATAAACATACGAGATCAGTTGTTGGTAGAAGTGGTATTTTTGTGAGATTATTTTGTAATTCATTCATATAAATTCTCAGACTACAAATTATCTCAAGCTTTTCAATATTTAAGACGATAAGAAGAAAGATTTACTTGAGCATCATCATTATGCCTGAAACTATGTGTTCCACTTTGGGTTGAATATAAGCTAGTAATCGTCACCATTTTTTGCTTGATCCTAGATTTGGTGCCTATGATAATCATGTACTACTAGTATCCATTTATCAAAAAATAAAGTATTATTTCGAATGCACATAATACTACTACTCATTATCCCGCAAGTGTGCCATTAAGTTATTAAAGTACTAAAGCTGAGCTTAGTGAATTCAATCGATATTTCTATAACAAAAGGTGGTCTGAAAATGAAATAAACATCATTAGCATTTTTGCTTGCTAGCCGCATCACATGTACACATCTCATTCGCATGTATCATACTCCAACACTATGGATGGTTCATTATTTAATAGTCCAAACTACACTTGTATCGCGAGTTATGCTTGTGTAGTTTTGATTGATCGAAACTCCAAATATGGAATTCACATCTTACCCACCATTTGAGAGGTGGCTACTTTTTGAAAGCTTTGTTTTGCGAAAACATTATTATTTGGAATCCACAAGCAGCAGAGTGATTTTTTTAAGGAATTTTATAAAAGCAACAAAAAGGCCAAAGCCTACACAAAGGGCAAGGAGGGGATGGTACCCAGCTCCAAACCAAAAAACACAAAACTATGAGAAAATTACAGAATCAGTCCATATCAATGATTGCTGAACCAGTCCCTTATCAATCATGAATTTTGCCGAAAGGCCCTAGGTCACGCCATTGAAAGCGACGATGAAACCGACGCTCGTGCCGATGCTAACTCCCCCTGCACTGCAGACTAGTGCACATCTCTAATGAAATTAGCGTCAATGGAATTCGACAGCTCCGGACGATTCTGAATGTTTGAATCATCACGAAAATGTAGAGTGCGTCTACCACGCCATCTGTTGTTGTCGTCTCTAATTTGATATGGCAACCTGTATAAGTTGCTCCATTCTTCTTCTTCATTAGGGCAGAAAAAGCCTAGCTGATTCCTGTTTGTTTGATATTAATAGCAGCAGCTCTTGGTAAATCTTTAATATTAGTAACTGTCATTCCTTTCGCCATTACATGGCTAATACAAATAGCAGAATGAATGATCATCGGGGCTGTTTTTTGGATTGTAGTAACTTTGAACTTATCCATGACCTCATGAATCCTTCTTTTGTCTTCGTGCAGGTAGACTCCTCGACTATTTTTATGAAGAGGAAACATAAAGTGATGAGAGCTTATGACTCTATCCACTTTTATATCATACTCATCTACCAGATTTAAAAATCCTATCAATGCATCAATGGCGGCTCTGAAGCTCCCATCTAGGCACACCTCCCGCGATGATGCAATTAAAAATTCACCTCCAGAGTTTCTACAAAGCATTGTCCCTCTGTTTTGATCTTCCGACAGATATAAATCCATTGTATTTCCCCTCTCCCATGGCTTCCAATCACACCACCTTCCTCTGATTGTACATTTGTATTCAAACGGAATTTTTAATGTTAATAGCATTCTTCGAGCTGAAGTACTATCAATTCTGGAATTTGGAATTGTCTGCAACATTTCATAGGCCCATCTTGTATATTTACCAATTTGATATTGACATTCCTCTCCATGCCAACTCTCGTTTCTGAGGTGCCAAATGTACCATACTCCATGAAAAGCTAGCCCCATCTTCATGCTAGCCAATATATCATTTCTTTTAATTTTCTTCACCCATCCTTCTATGAAATCATTCAAAGTAGCTGGCTTTCTACAATAAAAAATTCTTGCAAGAAAATCCCATGTTATGGTTGCCCACTTTCCCTCAAAAAACAGGTGCTCGAGAGTCTCTTCTGCAGAGTAGCAACACTGGCATTGAGACACTATAGAAAAGCCGATTTTCCTGATATTTTCATTGATTGGGAGACCTCTATGTATAAGGCGCCATACAAATAAGGACACCTTGTCTGGGATCCAGTTTTGCCACATGACTTTCCCCCACTCTACCTTCCTTTGCTCTGTTCTGCCAGATGTTAGGTAGCTCTTGCTGGAAAATGTTCCAGAGCAGTGATCCAACCAAATCAACCTAATATCTTTCTTTGTAAATTTAGCATGCTTATAATAACTTCTAGCATTCTCTGGGATTTTATTTAAAAATTTCACCCGATCAGCACGGTTTTCCAGCACATTCTTTATGGTTTTTCTGCCAAGTAGTTATTGCATTTGTACCCATAGTGTTCCAAATATTTTGCAACCTTTGAAGAACCATCTCCAACCTCCCATAATGATTTACAGCGAATAGATTCAATGTGTTTGCTGACTCGATTCCATATTGGAGATCCATATTTGCCCACTATGAATCTTGATTTGGTAAATTTAGCCCATAGACTGTCTTGTTTGAGATAAACCCAAGCTAATTTACCATGCAAAGCCTTCATATTATCTTGAAGGCTTCTGATCCCCAGACCACCTTCATTCTTTGGCCGACAAACCAGGTTAAATCGGACCCAGTGATGTCTCTTTTCACAGCCTTGATTCCACAAAAAACTGGAAAGGATATTTTCCATTTTCTTTAGAATTTGTTTGGGATAGGTAATACTGAGATTACATGGTTGCTCATTGACATCAGCACCGATTTTATAAGCGTTACTCTCCCTGCCATACTCAATAAGTTCCTCATCCAGCCATTGACTCTCTTCTTCATATTATCCAGAAGGTAAGTAAAGTATTCCCCCTTAATTCTGCCTTGCATCAGAGGAGCTCCAAGATACTTTACCGGAAGCTTACTTTCCAGAAACTTTGAACATTTGATCGCTTGAGTTTTTCTCTCCTTGGATGCATTCTTAGAGAAGAAAATTTGACTCTTAGAGGGGTTGAGTATTTCCCCCGAAATACCACAAAACTCATTTACTGTTTGAAGAAGGGCAGTTAGACTCTGAGGACAGTCTTTGGAGAAGATTAAGATATCGTCTGCAAATAGCAAATGGGATATCTGAATTGCGCCCCTCTTTGTTGTATATCTTTTTATTTTCCCATCATCCATTTTTTGAACTATTGCCTTAGACAGCCATTCCATGACTATTACAAAGAGGCTTGGAGAAAGAGGGTCTCCTTGTCTCACTCCGCATGTCGATTTGAAAAACCCAAATACTTGATCTTCAATACACACTGAGTACCAACTATTTGAGACACATCTGTATATAAAATCACACCATTTCTCACAGAAACCAAATGCCTGCATTATTCTAATAAGAAATGTCCAGGAAATACGATCATATGCCTTTGACATATCAAGTTTTATGATCACATTTCCATCCTTACCTTGTTTATGCAGATCTTGTGTGATATCATGAGCAAGAACTATATTTTCATGAATACTGCGGCCCTTTATAAAACCAGCTTGTTCTGGACTAGTAATAGTTGGAAGAATTTCTCCTAGTCTGTTGTTCAGAATCCTTGATATAATTTTGTGACTAACATTGCAAAGACTTATAGGACGCAAATGATCAATCTTGGTTGGCTCTTTTATTTTCGGAATAAGGATCAGAGTAGTTGAAGACCAATCTGCTGGAATCTGGCACCCTTTAAAGAAACTTTGAATAGCTGCTATTAAATCATCACAAATGATATTCCATGCATATATGTAAAACTCCACAGAAAACCCATCAGGACCAGGGCCCCCCCATGATTCATACCAAATAGAGCTTCTTTAATTTCTGATGCATCCGGAATCTTCCGTAATTCTGATGTTCATTTCCTCCGTCACTGTAGTAGGAATTATTTTCATTGTGTCCATATGGGGAGGTCTTGTGTATTGGTTAAATAAGTTCTTGTAGTAATCCTCAGCAGCCCTGCCAATTTCTTTTTTATCATTTGTCCAAGTCCCATCAGGCTTTTGAATCTGAATTTTATTTTGTTCTCTCCTAGCCTTAACGGAAGCATGAAAGAACGCAATGTTTCTATCACCTTCCTTGAGCCATTTAATTCTCGATTTGTCTTTAGCCATAACTTCCTTCATCCAAAGGTTATTATCAAGGTCTGATTGAGCTTTTGCCAGTTTGTTGTATGTCTCATCATTCCAGTTCTTCGCTAGCTTTTCTTGATAATATTCTATTTTGTTCACCATATCTTCCTCCTTTCTGTTTATGTCTCCAAATATCTCCCAGTTCCAAGTGCGCAGAATTTTCCGTAGTTTCTTCAGCTTTTGGGAGAAGTTTTTCATAGGATGGGTATTTACCTCCCCCTGCCAGTGTTCTTCAATGAGATTCTTCAGCCCTGGATGTTCCTGCCAAATTCTAAGGTAATGAAACCGAGCTCTATGTTTTTTGCTGTCTATTTTTTCACACAGGATGGGAGAGTGATCAGACATGTTCCTTGGGATATGGGTAATCTTTGGTATCCCATATTCAGCTATATATTTTCCATTAGTCAAGAATCTGTCTAATCTTTCTAGAATGTTCTCCTTTCTTTTTCTGTTGTTTGTCCAGGTGAACTTCCCTTTCTCTGTTTCAATGTCACTCAGGCCTACTCTCATCTGAAAATTATTAAAGTCCATGATCGACCTTTCATCAGCTTTTTTCTTCCCCTTCTTTTCATCAGGGTGAGCTATGGTATTGAAGTCACCGCACACTAACCATGGAGAGTCGATGTTATCAGCCTTGGAAATGAGGTTTTCCCATAATGTCAGTCTCTCAGTTCTGTTACATTTTGCATAGACGAATGTGTACCATGCATTTTTTATTCTGCAATGAACATATTGTTGATCCCATTGAATATCTTCAATGGCAGTACTAGAATTCCAAAAAATCCATATTTTTGAGTTTTTCCCCTCCATGGGCAGCTTCCTCAAAATGAATAGAACGCCTAACCTTTTCTAGTTGATTGTTGCTAGTGGTTTCACCTCATGAAACATTTCATGTAACAATAGGGTTTATTATCGAAAATCATCCGTAAAATACGGGTTCTCCGTAAACCACCCGTAAAATGTGAAATTACTCAAAATCATCCGTTAAAATTAATTTTACCAATAGTCACCCGTAAAATACAGATTTTTTTATCAATAGTCACCCATATAATATTAATTAGTTCAATAAACATGCACTCATTGACAATTTTTTAAATAAAAAATAATAAATAAAATTACAAAAATCTGTTAAAATTCAGAGACGTTCAAAACAGTAATTGAATTCCATTAAATTATTTTTTTTATATTTTTGATAAACTTTTGTGTTAAAATTTGGTAAAATTTTGAAATATCAAATTAAATTTATACAAAAATA
>JAWWMW010093441.1:0-11547 GCA_035048345.1 Echeveria elegans
GACACCAGGTCACCCTGGTCCTTACAAATTTCTTTTGACTCGCGATCAACAATACCCACCATACTACACAGCGGTCACTCTCCTCAAAGGATCAATGAAGATGGAATTTATGAACTTAAAGATGAGCTATCTTGGACAACCGCTGGAGACAATCGGTCTGCTGCAAACTCTAGAGCATTGAATGTCATTTTTGATGTTGTTGAACCTGAGATATATGCCCTGATTCAACAATGTACTGCAGCAAAGGATGCATGAGATTTTCGGAGGATCACTTATGAAGGAACTGACAAAGTCAAGGACAGCAAGATGCAGCTGCTGACTTCCAGATTTGAGAATCTGAGGATGGGCGACAGTGAATTTATGACTGCTTTCAACTCTAGACTGATGACAATCTCGAATGAAGGTCATGCCTTAGGTGAACCCATCAGGATGGAAAGATTGGTTAAGAAGGCACTGAGAACTCTGAGTCCCAAGTTCACCATGCACAAGATTGCCATCACTCAGACACATGACTTCAAGACCCTGACCTTGGCTGAACTTATGGGAGAACTTGAAGCGTGTTAGTGTGACTTGGAAGCAGAGAATCCTTTCAAGAAGATTAAGAATCTGGAACTGGCAGGAGAAATTACCAAGGGGGAGGATGACTCAGATGATGACTCAGACACTTACCAGATGGCGCGGCTCACTAAACAGTTGTTCAGATTTTTGAAAATATGAAGAAGGAACAACCTGAGTCAACCCAGCCCGCGTGCAAGTATGAGCCAAAGAGTTCAAAAGGTATTCAGTGTCTTGAGTGTGAAGGATATGGTCATATTCAGCAAGAATGTCCAAATTATCTCAGAACACAAAAGAAGTCAATGGTGGCTCAACTTAGTAGCACTGATTCTGAACGAGACCACAGAATATGTTTAGCCCTCACAGCCACTGCTGAAAGATCTGAAGTTGAATCTGATGAAGGCGAGGCAGCTCAAGTGAGAGATGAAGAAGTCATTAATGAATTTCTGAAAATGGTTGAGGAAGTCACTGCTCCCTCGACTGAAGCTGAGACATATGTTGCTCAGTCAGAAGTTGATGCTGAGAAGGAAACAAATGACTCAGGAGATGAGGACTCGGAATCTGAAACGATCCAGATTATGGAACCCGCATAGAACACTGACAAAGCATCAGACAGTGATAGTGATAAAGAAATCGCCGAAGAATCAATTGCTGAGAGGTAATATGAGTTATTTTCAAGTTGGAAAAAGTTGATGGAAACAAATATGAGACTAAAAGGGGACAAGACTGAATTGATTCATGAGCTGAGTCAACTAAGAGAAAAATTGAACGTCTCAGCCAAAGATCTTGTAGATGCCAGGATAGAAGTAGCCCGCCTCACAAAGTTTGGTAGTGGTGTGACTAAGGAAGGGACATTGGAAACTCTGAATCGTGCCAGAACAGGAGTCAGAATCAGTAAAGAAAAATCTTCAGATGAATCTATATCTGTATCGATTCAGACCCCTGTCGCAACCAACAAAACCGGATGTAGTTATCAGAATATGAATATTGGACGGAAGAAAAACGAGTGTGCCATTATTGCTGTAAGGCTGGACATATTTAGAGAAAATGCCCCGAGTTTCTGAAGAAATACAGGAGACGCACTAATTGAGAAACACAACCTGTTCAAAATACAAAACAAACCGTGAGAACGAGATCACACAGGAATAACCCCAGATATAGAAACAATGCTTCAAAATATTTTGGAAGCTGCTACACATCAGAGGTATGTGAGGGTTATAGCCCAAGTTATGTTGATTACTATTATTATCCTAACCAGTACAGGAGAAGAGAGAAAAGACCGGCATATTACATACAACCTGAGAGGAACAAGGTAAACCTGAGACGTTCCAGAAGACCTGGGCAGGAGGTCAGAAACTCACATTGGAAATATCATCATAACTATGGTACATCAGAGGTATAAAACCATATTAAGCCTAATTATTATCCTTATATTAACACCCAATATGAGTATTTTCCAAGTAGTAAATACCATAAAATTTGGGAGGGGCCTCAGTGGTGCACTATTGACAAGGGACCTCAGACTCGACAGGGTCTGAGCACTATTTATGACTGAGTTGATACAGTCCCTTAGTCGACGAAGTCCTCAACAGATATATGTGAGTCGACTAAGGCATTAAGAGGACACATGGAAATTCACTTTACGTTATTTTTGAAGGTTGGGACTCTCAAGACACGGGGAGCTGATGAAGGAAAGGTCGCAGGCTGTGAAAGATCAGTAGTGAAGTGAAAGATCAGTACTGATGGAAATCAAGATTGGGTCTTGTATCAATGGACTGAGGTTTCCCGACATCTTTTCACTAGAATTGTTCTTACTTGTTCATTACTTGAGGTTGTAAGTGACTTGTAAGATCGTTTTAAAATTAGTGAATTGTTTCCACCGGGCTTGAGGAAAAGCCCCCGGATTAAGCCTTAAAGGAGCCAAACCGGTTTACCAATTTCTGTGTCTTGTTTACTTTCTGTTACGTCTCACGATCTGAATAATTGCGCAGAAACTGAACAGACCACAATCTGAATTTTGAACTTAATTGAGCGAAGAGCTTGCAATTTCAAAATGCGAATAAGAAACTTCTATTCTTGCAATAAAGGTCACACCGTTACTTTGCTAACAAACATCAAGTTATAGATCACAAGGACCATGGTTGATCCATCTTAATAATAGATTACAATCCACCACCACACATATAGCAACGAGATTTTTTTCGTCGCTAAATCATGTATTTTCGTCGCTAAATCTATTATGAAATAGGACAAAATGCGAATAAGATAAAAAACGAAAAAAAATACCCATTTAAATTTTAAAAAATTAAAAATAAACATTCCAAAATCATTTTTAATTTAAAAATTAAACACTAAAATTAACAAAAAAATTACTCATTTAAATTTTACATTTAAAAATTCACAATAGGATCATGACCGTATAGTCAAATAGATGTTTTCGATTTTGCTCATACCTTTACATTAAAATTTACACAGACCTCACGAACTCAGACCACATGCATCTGTTCCCCGCATTTCCGTCGGGACGACGGGACAACCACTAGTGTTTGCTTAATAATCTAAGTATCCGTCCATGTTCTAGCACTCCTAAAAAGAAGAAGAAGAACAACGACATGGACCGAAGTTCACCGAAGAATGGGAGAAACAAGACAATAATAAGTGCTAATTGCTATTGTGCAATACTGCCACGCATGAGTGGGTGCGCTGATTAAAAAAAATTTAACATCAAGCAACCCACTTAGACCGGATGGCAAGAAGCTCTCAGCTAGTAGTAAATGTGACCACTTATTCATGATCAAAAAGAATTAGAAATACATATTTATTAGTGGCTGCCTCCTCGACAATCTCATCGAGCCTTGCTCCTCATCTAAGAAAATTAGAAAAATAGCAATAACAAGATTTGAATTTTTTACTTGCCAGAGGCGATTAAAGGCCAAGCGTGGCCCAATGCCAAAACGTTTCATGAGGCCTATTTTTATGCACAATGCTACCTGGAAATACATATTTATTAAGATGATATATTTGATTAATAATATGACCTAAATTCCTTTATACAAATCATTAAGTAAATTTATATTTCTAATCCAACGCACGCACAAGTTTTGGTTATATGTGTTTTCTCTTAAAATTGATAATTATCTAATATTAAAAGCTTGAACTTTATTGGGGTTAGCCAAAGGTGCGAGTGAAATCAGCCATTGAAATTTGGTTTGATACAATGATACAATGATAGAGAGCTTTTTATTGATTTTATACAATGAAATCAGCCATTGAAATTTTGCAATGGAATTGATTCGACTTGGTCTGATACAATGATAAACCTTCGATGACTAGAATATGTGAAAAATAATTATTTTCTCTATTAACACGAGTGATCACAATATATAATAGAGGTGCGAGCTTTTTCTCCGACATATAATATCGATAATAAATAAAATTTTAATATAAGCATAATATCTCCAATTAATTGTAAGTCTTGATTTTTATTCGCATTCTTGGTTCTGTTTTTGAGAGAACGGGAGATGAGAACATTGATCGTACAACCAACATTGTTGAGGTGTTCTAGGGTTTGTGATAAGTACGATTTAAAACTTGAACACAGATGTTCAAGTATTACTTTAGTATTGTTTCAATATCTAATAGGACTAGTTGCACTCCCGTCGTCCCGACGGAAAAATTTCGATGGCTTCATTCGATTTAATTAAGCATCACAACGTTTTTCGCTCCATTTATAATTTTTATTTTTATTTTTCAATTTTCAATTTTTCAATTCTTAATTTTTTAATTTTTTAATTCTTAATTTTTTAATTTTTTTTTTAAATCTAGCTGATCAAATACGATCAAATAGAGTCAAATACAGGCAAATATGATCAGTTGGTCAAATATAGTCAAATACGGATGAATAATGATGGATGTCATGTAGTGTAAATAAGGAGGGTGGAGAGGAACATTTTTGTCAAAGTCTTATTGCAATGGGTCTTTAGTGAGGAAAATAAGAAAATTAGTGAGGGAAAGTGGGTGGTTGGTAAATGTGTGGTGATGGATTGCTAAACTATTATATATATATATTTATCAAGTTCAGTTCAAGCTTTTGAGGAAATTAAATAAACAAACCATAAAACTAATACCTAATCTAAGAACGTCATAACTTGTACTAGGAAAACTGGCAAAACCTGCCGAAGGAAAAATCAGGAGATGTTGGGAGCGATAATTAAATAAAGAGAGTACAAAATCAAAACAAGGCAAGACACAAGTCAGATAGGTAATCTATGCTATACTTCCAAATTGTGACTGAAAATAAAACTCTCTGGAGCGACACAAGTCGCTTGACGACAACTAAATGTGGTTCACCGCCTTAGCTCTCTGAATTCCTTCAAACAGCTTCAATTCTAGCTTTCACACAAGCTCAATGACCAGGACGCAATACAACACGCACTATTGTGGTCGCTTATTAAATTATTAAAAATTTCAGAAATTAAAATAGTTGCGTCTACGTGGTCGCTAATTAATTTATTAAAAAAAATAAAATATTAGCATCCTACTGGTCACTGATTAATTTATTAAAAAATTTTAAAAATAAAATTGTAGCTTCCAAGTGGTCGCTAATAATGTTATTAAAAAAATTTGTAAAAAAATTAAGTAGCTTCCACGTGGTCGCTCAAAAATTCAAAAAATAAAATATTAGCGTCCACATGGTCGCTAATCAGTTTATTTAAAAATTGCAAAATTATAATATTAGCGACTATATGGTCGTTAACTAATTTATTTAAAAATTTTGAAAATTTAAAAATATTATTTTAAAATTGTTAAAAAATATTTCACGAATAAAAAATGTAAAAAATAAATAATAAATGTTTTTTAAAAGTATGATATTTAACACTGAAATAATTTTTCAAAATACTATTTTTGAAAATATTAAAAAACTACGGGGCTTGTGGCGACGACGTTCCTGATTGCGACGACGGCAGGCGAGAAGAGGAAGCGGTTTGATTGACCGCTACATGTGCAACAAAAGCCTCCATCCTCCGCTGCGCCTCCGCCATATCTGCCAGTTGCTTCTTCACTTCGGCCAACTCTTGTGACATCTTATCACTGCGGCACTGCAGCTGGATCGGGCGAGCGGCCTCGCGTCTGGAGGAGAGGCGCTGCAACTCTTGTGACATGTTAAATAATTATTAAAATAATGAATAATATTTTTAAATGTTAATCAAAAACTATTTATAGTTACTGAATTTAGCGTTATCTCCTGCGAGCGCTGGTCGACTAGCTGAGTACGCTCCGACGCGCGTGCATGAGTATAGATCATCAACTCGTGAGGCATGACTGGCCTCCCGAATCTGGCATTCTAAATATAAAATTAAATATTAGTAAAATAAGTTAAGTTTAAAATTAAATATAAAATATTAAATAATTACATACCAAACGATGCTGGTGCTCGTCCATTCCTACGGACCCACCTGTGTGGAGCGACAGATGAACAGTCCAATTCCTCTTTTGTCGCTCCCGCAATAGAGATAACTCAGGCTCACCCCACTCCGCCATCCACCGCTCCCAGCTAGGATCAACCATCCAGTTAGGCTTTTTCTTCGCGGCTCGAGCCTCACAGAGGAGGTCATTGTAACGTGTGGCCGCCTGCTTCTCCCACCTCTTATGAACCTTCACTGGAGTCATATCTTCCGCTATTTCATCCCAGCGAAAGTGTGTTTGATACAAAAAAATTAAGTTAGAAACATATATATTCATTTAATATGTAAAAAAATAACAAAATACAAGTATCAATGTACATACCATCCATGCCGCAAACGGTCTATAGACGCTCTACTAGCTTCGCTAAACCTCCAAGCGTTCCGATCTGGCTGGGATGTGATGATGTTAATAGCCACGCGCGACACCTCGTGGTTGGGCTCCAACTTACAATTTAAATTAATAAACAACTTTTTTAATTCAATAATTAACAGACTTTAAAAAATAATTAAACTAAAAGTAAAACCAAGCTCTTGCCAAACCAAGTCAAATCCCAAATAGCACCAGGATTGAGGGTTTGTGGCTCGCACGCTGGTCTAGGAGGTACAGGGGCAAAAGTGGCGCCATCTGCCTCCTGCGAAGCACTTGTACCTCCTTCTTGCAGTTGGGGTGACCTAGAGAACTCAAGATCCAGTACGCCCGCTAAACTGACGGCTTTCTCGATTCGCTCAGAATTTTGCACCTGCGGGCCGGTCCCACTTTCAGGTTGCTTGGAATCCTCCCCATACTGGGGAGCATCACCCATGTCCCTTGGGGGACGTGAACTACGACGGCGTACGGTCATACTCTTAACAATAATATAAACAAATATCAATTAATAACTAATTCAATACATCAAAACCAACAAATTTCACAAATTAACAAAATTACAACAACTGCCATATCAATAATAACAACGTACATAAATATACAAATTCTCAATATATCAAAACCAACAAATTCATTACACATAGAAACATTAAATTCACAATTTAACTAAATAACAACAACATTATAAACAACGACGACTTATATAAACATACAAAATCTCAATATACCAAAACTAACAAATTCATACAAACATAAAATTCACAATTTAACTAATTAAGAACAACGACATATATAAACATAGGAAATCTCAATATATCAAAATGATCAGTGTCAAAATAGTCTATTATTTGGACACCTATTTCGATCATATTCTACACTCACATTGTTATTTCAGGTATAAAAATATATTTTATGATGATTTTAGAAGTTTGGAGAAGAACATAGCAAAAACAGACTAAAAGGGGGGAAAATCGGTGGTTTTTGGACCTTTCGACCTTCAGTGCTTTGAAAGCTACCACAGGATGCATACATTGTCTGATTGAGGTGAAACAAAGTGTGTTGGAAATCTATTTCAACTATCTACAACTTTTATGAAGACTAAAAAGGCTGATTCGGAATTTAGGTCACTCAATCGAGCCAAAATCTCACTCAATCGAGTCAACCCCTCAGAAGCACTTCACTCGATCGAGCCAAAACTTCACTCGATCAAGCTGACACCCCAAAAACAGTTGACTCAATCGATCCAAAGTTTCACTCGATCGAGTGAGGCCCAGATCAACTCGGCTGTTTTGACCTTTTGAGCTTCGGAAGGCTCCACATGGAGCATCTGATATCCGATTGAAACGAAACAAGTTGAATTGGAAAGATGACTCAAAATGATAAAACTTTTATTTTTATTCCAAAGAGTGATTCTGATGTTAAGGGAATATTTGGGTCAAACCAAGAAGCTCGACTGCACTAAATCATGAAGCATTCAATTAGACCGAACTAATTCAAGATAAAAAAATCTGATATTTTCGGACAAAATCAGATATATATTTTTGAGTTACATAAAATGAGAAGCCAAATGAATGAAGAGTTTTTCAAATAAGGCTTTTATGGATTGAAATTATGAAAAGAGGTTACTTTTGGAGAATTAAAAAAGAGAAAGGAGTTACTTTTGGACCACACTATAAAAGGAGTTTCACCCCTAAGCTTCATGGACAGATTTTTCACTCTAAAAAATCAAAGAAAAACTCTCCAAACACTCTTTCTTAGTTCCTAGTTAGAATTCTTGTAATAAAGAAGTTACGATTGAAGTACGAATACTTTTGTTCTTCAAGAATTCCTCTTCTCCTTCATTTTATTTTATTATGTATAGCTATTCCCTAGACCTGAGTGAGTAGTCACTTTTGATGACAAGGGTCTGACGTACCCTTGACTATTCATGATCGAATAAAAGGGATTTTACATATTTTCTATGAAGGTTTTATGGTTGAATCAGTTATATTTAGCCTACTCTTATGTGACGTATATTAGGTATTGTCTATGATGTCTAATAGAAACTCATAAGTACACAATCTCGGGAAAAAAAATCCTAATGGATGAAACCAGGCTAGTATTTTACCGAAAATAGCAAAAACCAGTAATGTACGAGGTTAAATATTCAGGAAATAGCCTATATGTGACCACCTGCGGCTACTGATCGACAAAAGACTACGACGTGCGGCTAACGGACTTGAGTTCTACGTTAACAACTCAACGCGGGAGTTGTTATCGTCATATAGGTTGCGTGTATTTCCGTCTTTAAAAAAGGAGACCAATGAGATTGACAGCATACATGCATAACTAGTCCTACCTTAACCAAAGCATTTTAAAAATTATTCTATCTTATTTCCAAAAATCCTCATATAGATCGTGAGTATGATAGGAGAAGTCATCTTCTTTTAAAATCATTTACAGCAAAATTTGTCATCGAACCAATCTTTATATAACCCCTTTAATTAGTTAGAATTGCCTTGTGCTTAAAAGTAGTTTAGTTCACTAAGTATCATTCTCTTGGGTTCGGCACTAGGTCACCCTAGTTTTACAAATATCTTTTGAATTGTATCATGACACCACAATACTGCACGTCAAAAATAAAAACTAACATTTAGTAGATTTTAAATTATTTTAAGTTTAATATAATTTATTTCTTATATGGTATAATTTTTTAATTTTTCAAATATTTTTTAATTTAAAAAATTAATGAGTTTTTTAATATTAACAAAGGTGGTCATTTGTTATCATATGTAAAAAAAATTATAATGTTAGTTTTGTGCAAAATGGTATATTATAGTGATGATTTTGTGCAATCAACTCATTATATAATAATGTCACAAAATGATTATCACTTTGTTCATGAAAATGATTTGTACTTCTCTAGGACTGGGACTGTCAACCCCGCAGAGCCGGAACAAACCCCGCAAATCCACAATTTATAATGGGTTTAGGTCGGGTTTTACAAAAAAAAAAAAGTAATTAGAACCCGAACCCGAAGAATTAATTCGGGTCAAGCACAGCTTTCACTTTTATTTTACTCAAACCCGCACCAACCCGCATGTGTTGTTAAAATATTACTATTTGTATTGTTAATTATCTTTAATATAATAGAATAGGTTAATGACTGCCTCATCAAATAAGTGTTTCAAGTTTTGCCTCTACTCTCTAATTTAAATTACAAGTCATGCCAAAACAAGTTCAGACTCAAAACGCTCTTTATCCCACAACACTTATACTACTTCAAAAACTTGAAATATCCACTCTATATGAACCCTTTCGACACATTCAAGTCTCTCATGCAGCCTTGCAATGCTTGAATAGCGAACTATTATTTGACCGCCTCATCAAATAGGTGTTTCCAATTTTGTCTCTACCCTCTTATTTAATTTACAAGTCATGCCTAAACAAGTCCAAACCCAAAAACGCTATTTATCCCACATCGCTAGCACTACATCACGAACTTGAGAAATCTACTCTATATAAACTCTGTCCAAACATCCAAGTCTCTCATGCAGCTTTGCAATGCTTGCATAGCAAACTATTATTTGACCGGTTTGATTGCGCATTCCAGACGACGGAAACTATTATTTGACCGATTTTGTTTAGTTTTTGAAATTACGGTAGCAAGTGCATGTATTATATAACAGAATAGGATAATGACCACCTCATGATATAGGTGTTTCAAGTTTTGCCCCAATTTTCTAATTTTTAAATTACAAGTCATGCCAAAACAAGCTCAGGCCCAACACATTTTTTATCCCACACCGCTTACACTACTTCAAGAATTTGAAAAATCTAATCAATATGAACCATGTCCACACATCCAAGTCTCTCACGCAGCCTTGCAATGCTTGCATAACGCTCTATTATTTGACTGCCTCATCGAATAGGTCACTATACCAATCTAGCATAATGTGGACGCAGATGTCAATATGGATGCTAACTTGTGTGCCAAAATTTGACAATAAATATTAGCATCCACGTGGATACTAATATTGCTGAAAAACACACAATTTCGACGATAATTTTGGTGCGAAATATTGCTGAAAAAATTAGCGTCCACGTGGACGCTAATATTGATATTCTGAAGTTTTTTTAAATAAAAAATAAATTAGCGTCCAGGTGGATGCTAATATTTATGTAAAATAATGTTAAAAGTAGAAATAAATCAGCATCAATGTGGACACTAATATTGATATTTTGAAATATTTTTTAAAATTAGACTTAAATTAGCGTCCACGTGAAAGCTAATATTTATATTTTTAAATATTTTTAAAAAATTAAAATTAAATTATCGTCCACGTAAACGCTAATATTTTATTTTATTTTCTGACTTCTTGCTCATTTTAGACCCTTTTATGCCTGAATCAGTCTTTGAGTCCACCATATTAATTGTAGCATTTTGAGTCAGCTTTCCATCAGATATTGTTTCATTTCCATCGGCTCAACGACGCATCTTCTAGAAGCTTCCGAAGCATGAAAGTTTCTTTTTGGGATGCATTCTTCTTTAACACTTATAAACTACTATTTTGAAAGGTATGCATCAATCAATTAAATCAAACCACTTATATTTTTTCTTTTTTAAAAAAGGGGATCACAGGGTTTCACTTCTACCCTCAAATCAAACCACTTATATCACATGGCATGACGATAGGCCGAAACGCTATGAATTATGATATGAAAAGCTGGCTCAACTATCAAAAGAAACTTAAGGTGCAATAACTAATTAATACCCTCTAAAAAAACTTCGGCATTTGTATATCAGAATTACTCATCCATTTATACGAGCCAAAATGGTTTGATGAGTCATTGTATATGCTCATCTAACGGTTTAAACTCATGTGTTTTAATGCATTTGTATATTCAGAATTACTCGTTTCGCATAGTTTTGCATTGTTTTGGCGTTAAATGAAGATATAGGCAGCGAGACCTTTTGTGTTGGAAGCTCTATAAGATGCGTCTTTGATCCATTAGAGACAAAACAAAATCTGTTAGAAAGCTGACTCAAAATGATACAATTCATATGCTGGACTCAAACACTGATTCAGACATTAAGAGGGTCAGAAACGAGCAAGATGTTAGAAAATTAAGTAGAATGCATTCGCGTCCACGTGGTCGCTAATTATTTATTTAATTTTT
>JAWWMW010093482.1:0-11544 GCA_035048345.1 Echeveria elegans
CGCCATTTTCTTGCAGCATTAGTTTTCCTGGTGTCTTGACTACAGGATTTTCTCTGTTAGCAACCCAAATAACAGTGATCCAAGATCAAGGAGGACTCTGGAGTGAAAAATCCAAGATCAAACATGACGTTGCTGGACACTAAGGTATTTCTTCTTCTCAAGGTTTGGCCAACAACCTGTGTATCTCCATCTACAGCTTCCAAGAAAACAGAGCAATGGATCAAAGAGAGAAAAAGGATCAAGGTTTTGTTGGATGTGAGCATCAGTGTAAAACGGATGGAACGTCTGGAGGAGAAGAGTACAGTGTCTTTAGACTTGTTTACTGGTGCTCAAAAACAAGAGAAATGAAGACGGGTAGTTCGTGAAAAAGACCAGCTTATCTTGGGTGGGGAGCAACCCTCCGTATGTTGCGATCAGGGTCTTGATGTGCACCTCTCTATCATGATCATAAACACAAATCGTACAGTAACTTTTCCATGTACTATCACTTGCAATTAAGAGATAATCTTTACTTCAAAAAGAAAGAATCAATATCACCAGTTACCAAAAAATGGTGTCTTCTTGAGAGCCACAGCCAGAGTTAGCTGAGCATTTCATCAAAGATATGTGGTGCACGCGAACTGCAACTTGACAACCCACAAGCCGGCTAGTTCAATGTAAATGTTGCTGTTACACTTATATGCAACAGACTGGATGATAAAGACTAACAACTGCACATAAGATTTCCTGTCGGCACAGAGTTCCCACTTCATGATGGCCTCATTTCTGTAGCCTCATACAACCCGCACTGAGCTGCAAAGTACATTATGAATCTCTCCGTGCACTCTTTGCACTGAGCTTTGTTTTACATTTCAGGCAGGGCCTATATATCAGCTAAGGTCATAGAAAAAGCAAAGGACAATTTGTTTTCAGAGATTCACTTAACTAACCTCGGTCTTGATAGACACCAGACCTTTCTCAAAGATGCTCTATGAGATCATTCTAGAGTTGATTATGAGATTGTTTTTCTCTTATTGGACGATTTTCTAGAGTTGATTATAAAATTGTTTTTCTCTTATTGGACGATGTAGTCGTATGAATTTCACGAACATAATTGCATCATAATTATAGTCGGGTGGTGATTGTAGTTCTCTTTCCTCTACGATAATCATGTCATGCAACATGCAAACATTATATATTTTGTTGCGTCAATGTCCCAAAATCTTGAGGGTCCGTGTACCTTTGAAACGGAGACTGCAACTCCACAAATGCTCGTTTGACATCTTTTCTAGCGGACTCGTGGATAGCGGCCAAGTACTTTCTTTTGTTTCATAAGGGAGATGGTATACTCTTAAGAGAGTTGGTCACGAAGGATATATGTCGTTTAAAAAATAATAACACATAATTTATTTATGTTCGTTAATAGTGGGGTTCACGAACATGCCACGCGTACATCCCTTGTCATGCAGTTGAACAATTCTTCCACTACCAATGCATGTAATTAGTACTTCACAACATATCTAAAAAGCCTCAATTGTTTTCCTACTGCCAAGTCTAACCACATCTTCATTATTTGATCTTCTCATATATTCATCACCAAATAATTTTCACGACTCCTTTGACAAATCTTCTTAGGTTCTATGTCGACGTGCTAATTTTTTAAATTCATACATAGTCATCAACTTCATCTACGATAGTTTCATATGCAAGCAATCGAAGTGTCGAGATTATTTTTTACAATGGGGTTAATCCTACAACTTCCACCATATGTTGAGGTGAAATCAATTCTTGAATTCTTAAAAATAATGATCAGCACATCTAAAATCTCTTACGAAATTATGAGTCGGGACAAGTTGGAGTGTCAGAAAAAATAGCTACAGTAAAGTCTAGGATGACCTTCTTCCCTTTCATAACTAATAACACGACAATTTGTAGTAGATCTGCTGTTGCATTGTGGCAAATCATTCTCACCTTCAAAATGATGTTCGGTAGCAATACCCATTGCTTGTAGTTCTTCATCTCATCCTTTTATTCCACTTTTTCTTAGATTGTTTGACATTGTATTTTGATAGAACTGAAGAATCGAATAACGTACATTAATTTTACGTATCTCAATTCCAGTGTCAGAGAGATGCCGATTTAATAACTCAAACAATATTTGTATTTCTAGAGAGAAAATCCTAGAGTAATGAGTAATCTGAAAACCAAGAACTAGGAACAGTTTGCACTAAAGTCCGCATCAAGCCGGCTGAGTGCCGAAGCTTTTATCATTACATATATTAAGTCACCGGGTACACAGGCTGGCTACACCATATTGTGTCGTTCTTATTTATTCAACCTAGCTAACATCTATTTACAGATCGAACCACGGCCAGAGGGAGCCTGGAATCTGACAGGTACAAACTAGAAGACTAGCCCTATCCCTTGAAGTCTGGTACGATGCAAATCCTGGATCTAGCTTCTCGTTTTAGTTGCTAGATTAGAATCAGAACTACTTCTGACCCACGCTATCATCTTGCAATGCGAACTTGAGAGTTATTTCACATTATTCAGTCTTTGCAAACCTTCCACGGACCCTGGGTTGGCTATCTGCTAGCACTTTCCGGCATGCATACTGTGAAAATAAAAAAAACAAAGATTAATGAAAATTATTTAATGGAGACAGTCAATTAAAGAGTTTAAGCATATATCGACAAATATAAATATTATGAGTCGTACTCACCTTGATTTTCCTGCCAAAGTTACGCTTAGTTTTCTTGCTCCTGTATCTGTTAAGCTTCTCTTGACGTTCTTCAAGGCTGCAGTTCATGAAAGGTGTGGAACGCTCAGTAGGAGATTGGACAATGCTCACATTACCATTTCCAAAAGTCTGCCATATAAACATAGATATTATAAACAAATGTCCAATTTGGAGAATTTGCTTTCTGTAATAAAATTTCGCAAACAAACCTATCTGAGATTACAGTTGGCAGATAGGAAGTGAACAGCATCTCGTAAGTTCTAATTCCAAATTATACAAAGCTTTATAGAAACTGATTATTTTTCTCATTTTGAAAGCATATATTTTCTTTTTCATTAACAGAACAACAAAGTAATGGTTGGAAGTGTTCTTATTTTATTTTTAAGAATGAAGCGATACAAAACAACAAAGCAGAAGACAAGTTACTTTATATAAGTTTATCAGGGGAGCAGGTATAATATTGAATGACAAGGTCAAATCAGGAGCTGGTAAGCGATTTTAAAGAAAGTCAAGATCTTGTAAATGTAATGTAATGTCACAGTATGATCCTCACCCTTACGAAATATGCTTTATAGGGTATATTTATTGCTTAAATATATCACGCTCTCCACACTTATAAACAGTCTGCTGTGTGAAGTATGGCAACTAGACACGCTGAACATAAACTACAAGTCTCATAAAAAGGCACAGATCAACTACACATGCAAAAGAATGAGGTGGTAGTGAAAGACTGTTATAAAAAACCAATCTAATAGGGCTCACCTTTATATCACCTTCGCTGAATGCCCTTCGCATGCCATAATCTGAATCGAAGTCAATAATGGGGAAATCCAAGAAATTTGGCCTCAAAGTGGTCTCATTTCTGGACTCCATTGAGCTCAAGCAGCAAGAGCTAACACTTTTCTGCAATGATGATTCGTCGCAAACTGGTTTCTCTTCTATAGGACTGATTTCCATATTCGCAGGCGGAACCTTAATGTCTTCCATGACACAAAGCTCAAAGATCGGCTTTTCCATCGAGGTTTGTGCCAACAAATCTCTTTTGCAATCATAAAAGACTTCACTGAAGAGTTGACCACTTTGCATGGACTCCATGTCAGATACTTTAAGTCCTTGGGAAGATATACCATCATCTCCGCCAGATATCATCGAAATAGCAGCCGTCATGTGGTCCAAATCCACTGAAGGCTCCCCGATGATGGCTTTTGGCGCGCTGAAGAGATCTCCTTCTCCGCCCAAATCATATTCAGATACTGTGAGTGAGTGAGCCAGGTTGTTCTGTAATTTCCATAGATTGTTTTAGCATTTAAAAAGTGTTGTGCAGAATCACAGTGAAAACCAAAACATATGGCAGAACACATCAACTATGTAAAAACGGATTTCAGTTCAACTACACAAATTCAAACAATTTAGCAATATAAGAAAATACTGATACATAAACAGACTTGCTTAATCAACTAATGATATAACACAAAAGATTAACCCAAGCACCGATGAAGAGCGATAAATGTTTCCAATGTGTAAGTTTAAGATTGAGCCAAGTAACCTTGAACGTATTGAAGTTTACTGTAAATTACAACTCCACCAAATCAGTAGTTAACATGAGTAATCAATTTAATGAAAGACAATAAACATAAACACCAATGAAGCACATGTAGCTAGATTGATATCTCTTCAAAATTTGAAAACTCGAAGTCTCCAACATAGCAGCACGCCACAAGAACAAGCTATGTCTAATTTTCCCCATAAACCTCAACTCTATTTAAACCCCAAACATTTTATTCGATTATTCAGAGATAATCCTTTCCACTACTTTCTCTTTTGATTAGCATCACCCGTCCACTTACATTATCAATATCCGATACGACAACAGGAAGCTACAGAGAAATAACCATGACAGAAAAAAGGCAAGCTTCACTTAATCTTTTTCGCTGTTCCGGTTTGTACTAAATATTCAGATTACAACTTCAAGACAGAAAAAATAAACGAAACCTTTTCACACATCTTATGATCCTCATTAAAATCTGTCTCATTTTGTGGCAAGCCTTATTTTCATTCCATAATGCCCGTTGCCACGTTCAACGACAAAACAACAGAACGCAAAATACAGCACAATGAACAAACTTGAAAAGGAACGAGATGAAACAAGGTGAATTCCCTATCAACATTTGAGATGCCAACAGGAGGAACGTAGAGTGGGGATATAAATCTCCAAGTAGCGAATTCTCATCACAAATTAGGATAAAAGAGCTTAATGCTGTTTAACCTTTCGTGAGTCCTGACCACAGAATCATTTACTTTACAACACATCTCCCTTTACCTTTTCGGATCTGAGAAAAGGAATAATCCCAGTTCCCATCACATGTTCAGCTTATCTGAATTTCAAGAGCTGCCAACAGCTACCCTAAAAAAACTGCAATTTTCATTCACTCTTATAAATCAATCCCAGAATACCAAACTCCAGTAAAACATGAATTTCTAAGAAGCAAATAAGACATCAAAAAACTCATTCCAGAAACCAAAACAGTTAAACAAAAAACAAGACAAAAGATTGATTAAAACAAGAGGGGTTCTTACAGCAGAAGCATTTGGCTTGTGGAATTGGAAGAACTCTTCAAGCTGTTGAATATCCTGATTGAAGCTCTGGAAGTAAGGAAAGATCATCTCAGGATCTGCATACATTCTGCTTGGGGTTTCAACTTTCAAGTTCAACACTTGCCCAATTTCGTCAACAAAAAGAGAAGACACCCAAAATCCCCAAGTAATTAATATTCAGAAGAAAAAGAGTGATTGAGTTGATAAATAAAATAAAATGAAAATCTGAAATTCACAGTCTCATAGTGCTGTGCAAAGGGAGACACAGAGTGTGCAGCCACCCCAGTAATGTATTGAGAGATAGTAGAGATCATATATATATATATACCCGGTATGGACATGAACATATGTTTTTTTATATCTCCGTTAGATTCTTCATATTGTTTTTAACGTTTTAGTTTTATTTTTTAATTTCTAAGGTATTTTTATTCTGATGTCTCCATTCGATTCCACTCAAATATCTCGATGCATTCCACACAATTTTAAAATTTTAATTTGTACATATGAATTTTTTTTTTAATTTTTAATATTTTTGTCTTATTAATATTTTGTCTTATTCTCCAACTTTTTTATCAATGAAATTAAAAGTTTTAGCGACGAAAATTTTTGTCGCTATATGTGTGTTTGTGGACATGAAGCTTTTTATATATATATATATAGATAAATATTTTGTGTAATGACAATTGAATCACAATACTTTAATTCTACATCCATAAAGTTTTTTATTTTTTTATATTACAATTCTTCATCCATAAAGTTGAACCTCTGCTCAAGTTACCTAAAGCATTCAAATTGAACACACTCTGCAGAAATTCAAGTAAAATTGCAATACGAACCGGAGTGATTAAACCGAGCTAACCAAACGGGTCAGTAATTCAATTACTAGACCGAGCTAACCAAACGGGTCAGTAATTCAATTACTAGACCGAGCTACGACGGCCATCTTATAAACCAAAATTCAAATTGAGTAACAAACGCGACGTGAACAGAATGCCAGAGCAGCGACAAAACCCTAATCCGATCGCTCCGTCCATCGCGCATTTCCCTTCCGCCGCTTTCCCACGCGTCGTCCGATTCTCGGCGGAGGTAGTAATTCGCTTGTTTTTCTCGTTCGTTTACTTAATTATGATGGAAGTTTGCGTTGGTAAGTTAGGGTTTTCTAATTGTACTGTTACTGTTCTGGTTTTTGAATTTAATAACCTGTTCAAATGTGTGCTTGGAGATATGAACTGTCAAATGCTAGTAGAAATGCATATCAAAAATTTGCGTCCGCACGTCGTTCTTGTCTTGTTTTGTCGGTCTGTATGCATAGGAAATTTGGAATGTACTAATTCGATTTGATAGTACTCATCTGCTGCGTTGAATTGTGAATTAAAAACATGCACAGGTTTTTCGGACGGAGTAGTATAAAAAACTGAGGGTTAAGGAACTGGTTCACGTAGCAATTAAAATACTGGAACATATGCTTGTTTTCATTGACCCGTGAAAGTTGAAACACGTACTCATGCTGTCTTTTTCTTACGATTCTTCTTGTTTTATGTCTACTTGTTTCATTTTGAAACGATTACTATACAAACATATATCTAATTTGACTTGGCGTGTTGAGCCACATTTCTTGGAACTTTTTTCTCTCTATATTTTCGACTGTCTGATTGTTCAGGTAATTTGGAATTCGAACAAGGAGATCATTGTTTCGTCAAAATGGAAGGGAATGCGTTTAAAAAGTCTTTGAGTTTTGTTTGTATTGAAATATAATCTGTTTTTTTCTGATAACAGGTGATCTGATCTGCCCGTTATGTTTCTTGCACCAGGGGTTTCAAATTATATATCGATTTTATCTTTATGGGTACTGGGGGAAAAATAAGGAATGAACAAAAATTGGTGCCGAGTTGACCAACTAGATCTGATAGTGATCAGTTTTCATGGCAGCTTGGACTGCTGACTATATTTGCACCAATGTTGCTGTTATTACTGTTGCTGCTATTGTTTGCGGCGTTATTGTTGTTGGGATGAGAGTTTCCGATAATGGAGGTGATTGCTGCAGCAACTGCATTACTGAAGAAATTGGGGTCTGCGGCCATGGCAGCAGTCACTGAATCAGCCAAGAAGCCCTGAGGCAGCTGTGGCTTTGGACCAAATGAGTTGTCCGTGTCCTGAGACATCTGCAACCCTGAAAACTTTGACTGGTTGTACAATGCTTGAGTGAAAATCTGAGGCAGGAAAGACAGATTCTGAGATGGGTTTTGGAACTGGGATTGAACTTGGCTGAGAGCGGCCGCTACTGGTGGTTGGATTTGTTGGGCAGCATTTGGGTTCTGTGTCAAGTCCAATGTAACAGTGGGAAATGGGGCTGAGGCTGATATTGTTGCCATGTTTGTGGAACATGGAAGGAAAGTTCTCGCAAGAAAATTTGGGTTCATCAGGCCATCTGCACTGGACATTGACCCTGAAAGAAGCATTCGTGCTGCAGATGAGGTCGTTGAAGCCATTGCCATCGCTGCTGGCGGAAGTAGATGGTTGTGGGTTCCCTCATATGTTGTGATCAGAATTGTCTGGTCTTCTGCACATCTTTGCACCTATACAAATGTTTCACAAATTCAAATGCAGAAACGTATACCTCAAAGTGAAGTCCCAACGCATGAAACACAGAGAACCAAGTTAAGTGTCAAGTGTGGGTTAAAGTTACTGATGTACTTGTTTTCTAACAGGACAGCCGGCAGTCATTGTGCACCGATAATATGCTCGTGGGCAAGGATTCCCCTTGGCCATCTTCTGTCCGTATTTCCTCCATTGACATCCATCTGTCATCTGCCATAGATCAAGTCAACCCGTGTCAGAAGAAATCACAACTTAATCATCCGATGCGTACAACAAAGTTTCCAAATATATTACGATCGGACAAGTCAACAACTAACCATTGGAGATTCTGATCTGGTTCGCACAGACACTCTGGCTTTCCTCATCGTAGCCTCAGCAGACGCTTGATCAACATTACTTTTCGACGGATTAAATCTTGGGACTTTATTAGGTGACCCTCGAACAGCTTCTCCTTCTCTGCTCATATGGATTTTGGACACAGCCTCCAAGTCGGTAGGAGGTGAATCTGACCTCCTATCTTTCTCAGACGAAGACAGTGATTGCTGATCATTATTGGCATGATCAGAGGCAGGTGCAAGACCCAAATCCACAAACTGCATCTTAACCGATTGCGATGTCCCAACAACAGCAGCTTTAGCACCTTGACCACCCATTGATTCGTTTTTTATGAGTTGATCTTCCTGTTCCTTGGACATCATCTTAAGCTGCGCTTGGATAGCACTGCATTGTTTGTTTACGTGATCAATCATGTCTTTCAACCTTTGGTTCTCTTTGTTCATCCTCTTGACCTCAGCTTCGAGCATTACTACCTGATCATGGAAAGATCAATCCGAGACATGCATACGTTCCAATTCATATAAGCTTACTCTATCCGGAGTATATAATGTATTGTTAGTGTAACAACTATATGCACCTCTGTCTTGGCTTTATTGTCATGATCAATGGTGGGTGAGCTTCCATCATCAACCATGGATTGATCAGTACTGCAGGTATTTGCAGTCAACAGATGCAACCCAGTCTGCGTACATCCAGGAACAACGAGACAACCCAAGTTAACATAAATAATCTGATTAAATGACGGACAGATAGATGCTTTTGCTTCTTCAACATCATTGACTATTGCACACATCCTAAAGAAAAAAAAACCGGCAATAATAAATGAATGGATTACTACTCTTTGCTAACTAATCTCTCTCTTAATCAAATGTTTTTTAGGTTTATTTCTTACATTGACATTATTGAAATGAGTTGATTGATCATGATCTGGTTGTTCTTGGGTGATAGTGTTAGCCTGTAGCCTCTTCTTGTTATCATCAGCAAAGAAATCCATCTCATCGATCACTCTCCGATCCTGGTGATGGCGTTGAAGATGAGGATGTTGATCTTCATTATTCAATCTCAGATCAATAGTACCATCTTCATCATCATGATCATCATGGATCATATTGTTATTGATGTTGTGATGAGATTGGGTCAATTGATGATTGACTGGAAATAAGTGTTGGTGGAAAGAATTGAGAACAGTGGGTGGAAAAGAAAAGGAAGAAAATGGATCTGAATCTATCGAGAGTCCACTGCTGGAAAAGCCAGCCATATATAAATTGAAACAAACAAGAAGAGACAGAAAAGAAAAGAGAGGGAGATCTAGAAAGAGAAGAAGAAGTGTGTGTGTGTGAATGATGTGGTGAGGAGGTGATGAGATCAATAAGAAGGAGAAGAAGTTTCTTAATGGTGCAATGAATTAGGCAATAAAATGGGGTTCAACAGAAGACCAGTGATGATGAAGAAGAAGATGACATCTATCAATGCAACCAAGTCTCTCTTCTTTTCCACATCTATCAATCCATCTCCCAAGCT
The DNA here is from genome assembly GCA_035048345.1 of Echeveria elegans. Taxonomy (NCBI): domain Eukaryota; kingdom Viridiplantae; phylum Streptophyta; class Magnoliopsida; order Saxifragales; family Crassulaceae; genus Echeveria; species Echeveria elegans. The sequence goes on from JAWWMW010093482.1 coordinate 9,770, forward strand.
TGTTATTTATACACTCGGATCACAAATTCAAGTCCACATGTGTTTCAGTACACTAATTAGCTCTTACTTAATTTGTTTGAGAAAAAACAAGAAAATGTTGTGAAAATTAAAATTTATACAATGAGACCGTTAATGAATGGATGAGTATGGACTTAAAATTCAAAAGGAAATTTATGAAGTGGTTTTTAAGATTGTGTGTAACATTTACGAAAATTAGGATTACATCATTAAGTAGTAATTGGAGTCAAATATACTCTAAGCTCAAAATGTTAATAACAAATTAGCATAAGTTTATAAAATGTTGTTATCTAATTAAGCATCTCCTCCAAGAATTAATTATATCACTTTTTAATAGCGGTCGGCCCGTCGTCCCCTACGGGAAAGCGGTGTGAACATGCACTTACTGGCCTAATTTTAAAAATTAAATGAAACCGGTCAAATAATAGTTCCGTCATTCCGAATGCGCAATCGAACCGCTCAAATAATAGTTTGTTATGCAAGCATGGACGGTTGCGTGAAAGACTTGGATGTATTGATAGGGTTTATATAGAGTAGATTTTTCAAGTTCGTGAAGACTGTAAGCGTAGTGTGGGATAATGAGTGTTTTGGGTCTGAACTTTTTTAACATGATTTGTAAATTAAATAAGAGGATAGAGGCAAAACGGATATTTTATATTTGATGAGGCGCCCTCTTTCACCTATTATATTATGCTAGCGTTCCGCCCGTCGTTCCAACGGGAATACGGGAACAAACACTATTCTCCCCCTTCAATTCGATCAATTTCTCGCGATTCCGGTGCCCAAACTCCCCATCTTTACAGCTCCTCAATTCTCATCCTCATTCTCGTCGTACCCATTTGCAAACTTGGAGAAAAAACTAAATAAATTATCATAATGCCCTTAATAAAGGTCAAAATGTATTTTTAGTTTTCGTTTTATTTATATGTTTAAAAATAAATTACCATAATACCCTTAATGAAGGGTAATAATGTAATTTTCGTGTTTGGTTTTAAGGACGTTTCCCTATTCTTTTATAAGAATAGATAGATATATTGAACTTTACGTTTCATTACAATTTGATAAATTAACAAAGAAAATGTAAATGCTTATGAACATAAAGATTTATTGTGTTCACATGTTAATTTCAGTTTCTCACAAAAAACTAATTCTACATTTATCAATGACTAGACCTGCTGAATCATTTTCAAAACATATATGAAGTTTGATTCTTCTCATTGTTACAGATAGCTGAAGTAGTTGATACATTTCAGTTTTCAATCACCACTAAATGCATTGTTACAGATCTTATTCCACAATTCAAGTAGTTGCTTGATTCTAATCATCCTTCGGTTAATATATGAAGTTTGAAATGTTCAACGCACAAAGTACCCACACATAGCTGAACAACGTGTAGCTTAAGTTTCATGAGTAGATTTACAAAATGTCAAAGTTCAGTGTTTTAATTCCACAACTATGGCTGTAGAAGAATCTGATTAAAGAATCAAAAGCAAATTCGAATACAGGTAGATGGTAGACTAAACTAGTAATTATAATAATAAAATAAATAAATAAACTGGTAATTAATTATTATTCACCACGAGGTCCTTGGCAGCCAAGTTGAAATCTGCAAAGCTGTAAATGATGTAATTTGATATGGGTAGAGATAAGGTAAAAAAATGCCTAAATATAAAAAGTATCAAGAGATCATAACCATTGATGTACCTTCTAATCAATGGCTGAGATTATCCAATTAATATCCATTTAATTATAATAAA
>JAWWMW010093493.1:0-11542 GCA_035048345.1 Echeveria elegans
TGATTTCGATGTAAACTAGAGAATTGTATCTCTTTGAATCAGCTACAATTCTCTAGTTTACGTCAAAATCAGATTCTGAATCGAAGGGTGTCGAAAAGATGAAAAAAGTAATGGTGCAGGTACAGTTACTTGCGCGGCTGCACCAGATCTGATAAACGTACGTAAATGTGTGACTGACGCACACGTGTCGCGCCACGTATCGAATTGTCAAGTGTATAAAAAACAGTGCATTGGCGAGTGGTCATGTGATCTGATTCGTTTAGTTGAGTGATAGTTTGAAGAACATGTCGACGAAGAAAGAGGATTACAACATGCAGCCGGAGAAAAGATCCCGAATGCATTTTGCAGGTTGGTGTCAAAAATCCTTACATCTCGTGTTGGCACGATTGATATGTTTGTTATGAGTGGCATATGGCATCGGGGCAGTCAGAATGTTTCTGGGTCTCGTCTGGAGGGAGAGATGACTTACATGGCTAAATTTCCTATTGAGAAATGGGGTTAAGGACTTTGACTCTTTATTTTATTTTAACGAGGGAGATGATCATGCCTGGGGTTTCCATGATTCGAATCTATGACTTACTTTCCGGCATGTTTAATTGTCTTGAACTTTCATGTTTGTCTCCTGGAAATTCTACGGCGTTCAAAGGCTTCCCCAATCTCTTGTTAGGCTCCAGTTGACAGAAATATGTATATATTCTACTGCGTACTGTCTTTTACGCCCATTTCTTGGCAAACTAACAATTAATCTTTCGCAGACTTCTTCTCCTCGTGATGATATCGATCCCAAAAAGCTTCCGGCGAAACTTCGTAATTTGAGGACAGTGACTTTGTACGACTTTGACATCAATATCACAGACAACACACATCTAATGTTGTGCGTTCCCAGACCAAAAGGAGTCCTTGGCCTTATTTCAACAACATCTTCCCATTCTTCACGAGTGAGAATCCTCACAGCGCCTTCCCAGGGGTGGCACATTCTTTATCTTACGCTCAATCATTTCCTGGGATCTAGTGTCATCATACTACAAATAGAATCGGAGCATGTCAGCAGACCCGTTTTACATTATATACATGAATTTCAAGGAGGCACTTAATGAGAATGTAATTCATGGCAGATTTCAAGAATAGGTAGTACTAGTTACCTCAATTATTTTTAAGTATGTTTTACAACTTACAACTATCAATCTTACGCTATGTGAGATTGTATTTATCACCGAAGAGGACCAATGCCAAGGGTCTCAAAGAGATTATGTGAATGGCATCCATAAAATTAGGTATCACATCTCCATAAAGCATCACTAGGGAGCGACGATATCAAGTGAATCCAAAGAATGCCAATGGGGAGTAATAGATGGAAGAGAAAAGTCCAAGGAGCAAATTAGGACACTATAAAGAAACTAGGAAAAGGATTTCTCTTTCACTTATCATGGTTTTGTAAATTCCTAATATGACATTCACAATTTGTTTCATGGGAACAAAAGATTCTCAGACAAAATCCACCAAGATGGAATAAACAATAAAACATCAGAGTATCCGACCTTGCCACCAAAAAAAATCAAAACATGAAGAAACATGAGGGCATACCATCATCAAAGTTTTGCAAGAAATGCAATGCCAACACCAGTTAGTATCATGAGCATTGAGGCCGTATCAAGCCAAGCCATTCCGTTTGGCACTTCAACAAACAAATCATCCTTCTTAGTATTCTTTTTCTTCTGAATCTTCTCAGTATCAGCAATTTTCATAAGATGATGTATGAAGGGCTCTTCTCAAGAGGACGAATTTCAGGACGAAAATTTCCATTAACAGCTGTTTGGTGATTATTGAGTTGTTGTCTTTACGTGGGGATTATGGAAATTAGTAAGTGTCATTGGTGGGGTTCGCGGTTATTAATTTGGTGCATGGGTTGTTGTATATCACGGTTATTGGTTTGGCGGGTATTGTAGGCATAGTTAGTATACCGTAGTGTGATTACTACTCCTATCTAAAGCATATAGAATCGAAAATATATGTATATGTATATTCATGTTCATTTTCATTTTCTTAATCTGTCGTATAATTATAATTCTTTTTTTTTTCTATAAAACCAAAAAAATGGGAGTATCAAATTAAAGTGACAACCACTTTTTCTCCTCCTCTCCTCAAAACTCAGCGGCCCCTTATCCTTCTTCACCGGTCCTCCGTGGTGGAGGGTTCTTCCTCCAAAGAGGAGGATGCTCTCTGCCCCTTTCATCTTCTTTTCCTAATAAAAGTTGCCTTCCTCACCTTTTTTCACCAGCGGATGGACGTGTTACCAATGTGTTTTGTGACCGGTCCGAGACTCTTTCTTCTTCACTCTCTTTTTTCTCTCGGCTCGGCTCTTCTTGCTCCGCTCTTGGATCTTGCATGCACGTTGGGATTTCGTCGGATCTGAGGCTGAAGTATATTGGAGGTGGCTGATGGCTTGCGAAGGTGCTGTGAAAGCGGAGGCACGGTGGTCTGTGGTCATGTTCAGCTCCTCCTCCGGTCGGTGGTTCCTCAAAGCCGATTTTCTTGGTTGCGGGTGGTTCATGTCTTGTTGTTTTAGTTGTTTTTTCCTTTTATGGGCTAGTTTTTACCTTTTTGGCGGTGAATAAATTCCACCATAGCTCATTGTCTTACACATATATACTTGCTTGTAGCTATAAGTGTGGTGTTTTGATCTGTAATGTACCTGTTATGTGCCTCTTTGTGTGAAGCTATAGTTGGTTCGATTGATATTCACCGTCGCGTGCGACGAAGTGATGTTGTGGGAGTGCCTTTTAGGCCTGAACTTTTAACGGAATGTCATATATTATAATTATGTACGTCTTGTACTTCTATTTTCACAATCAATCAAAAAAATTAGAGTGACAATCTGACAATGACTCGATGAAGTTGCTTGGTTAATTGGTTTGGAATCTGAACACATTTAATTTAAATATGTGGACAAAACACAAACAAATTGGCACGTGTGTTCTTGTTTATCCACGTTTTTGGATCCATCCACCAACCTCTTTAATTATTTCTATTATTCTTATTTCCCAAAAAAGCCCTCTCATTAAAATTTTGTCAACGTGTAATAATTTATTAATCCCATTAGGTTTAGGTATTTCACCAAATTTTCTTAATTAGCACCACGTCCAAAAAAGAAAGGAAAAAAAAAGTGATAATAACTCGAGAATAAGATTCATATTCCAACTGTTACTTACTTATATAGATAAAGGCATCATTTGCCCTGACCTTTTAAAAAGATTTATCGGTACACTTTTTTTTTTAGTAAAAAATCATTTAATAATATTTTTGTTCATAAACATGATCTTTTAAATAATGACCATCACACCAAAGTTTTAAATGGTTGCAATATGGTCTTCAATATTTTTCTATACAATTATAACAAGGTCTGGCCAGTGGCCACGGTTAAGTTTGTTTACCCTAAACGAAAACTGATCTGCAAACTTGACCAAATTTCACACAAATTATGAAATTATTATAAATAATCTTCTGTTTAAACCATCAGAATAACACTTGACAAATATCATTATACAATTGAAACCATAAAAAAATAAACATTAACCATATTCAAAACCCGATTAATAATAAAATTAATAAATCATCATTTAAGAAAAACATGGATGTATCCTCAATACGAGACCACTCATGCGTTACTATTTAGTATTTACCGCGCGTGCCAGAACAACGTCATTTTATCAAATATACGATGTTGTTTTATAAAAAAATGTAATTTCGAAAGCGGCACTGTATTAATCAAAACGGCACCGTGAATTGCACAACACATAGTTTCGCAACACTTGACCTAAATCCCAATGGGCGAAAAAATACGATATGAAAAAAAAAAACAGAGAAAAAAAAAAAAAGGAAATAGAAAATCACCGTTTCGCTTATCCAGAAAAATCCAAACCCAACATCCACAAATTTCACAACACAACAAATTGGTACCAAAGAGACAGAGACTCACACATACGTAGTTCTGTTGTGTCAATTCTGCCGCTGCTGGTGTGGTGGTGGTCCCAACGCTCCGATTCCTCCCTCCATCTCAAACTAAAACCCCAGAACACAAACACCCACCTTTTCTCCCATCTTCATCTCCATCGCTCTTCCTCTACTCTAGTCAACAACACAACTTCACTATGTATCTTTGAGTCGATCAATCCATCTTAAAAATCCAATTATTTTTTTTTGAAAACCCTAAAGTTCAGTTTTTTTTTTTGCGATTGATTTTGAGTGTGTTGTGTTCCGGATGGCCGCCGTTGCGGAGATGTCGTCGAACGACAACAACAACAACGGAGTTGTGGTGTCTTCTGATGAAGTATCGAAATCGAATTTTAGAAGGGAGGTGCAGAATCTGGTGGATATGTTATCCAATTTGAATCCGATGGCTAAGGAGTTTGTTCCTACGTCATACAATTACAACACTGCTGCGATGTATATGCATATGCAAGAGGCCAACAATATTAATCTTAATCTTGCTCTCAACCGTAATTTTTATGCTTCTTCTGGTGGTGGTGATGGATTTCCTAGTAATCGCAGGGTCGGTCAGCTTCTTTTTTTATGTAGAGTTATTGACATGTTAGAGCTTTGGAGATGATCATTTTGATTGGTTTGATGTTGAATTGAATTTACAGAGTAATCCTAATTGGGGAAGGAGAAGGCTGAATGGAAGAGCATATAGAGCTCAGCGAGAGGATAGTATCAGGCGAACCGTCTATGTGTCTGATATTGATCAGCATGTGAGTCGTATAAAGATTTTGTTTTTATTTTGTATATTACTGCCCGGACCTGGTTTCACATAAAGGTATCATATTATTTTCAGGTAACGGAAGAGCAGCTAGCTGCAGTATTTAGTAGTTGTGGACAAGTAAGTGATGTTGTTTTCACTCGTCAATTACTAATTTTATCTGAATTATTGGCAGCTTTTTGATCTTCTTTCCTTGATTGTCCAGTTGCGTTTAAGTTTTAACCCCTAAACAAAATTTGATAACGTCACTTGAATAGTAGATGATCAATTTAATTCGATCAAGACTGTTTTAGTATGTGTTTAAGTGGCGTTTGATTGGTTGACTGTATAGGTGCCTGTCTTTGACTTCGAACATCTAAGATTCTCTTCTTGAATGTAATCATTTGTAACATTCCCCTTTATTTGACCATTTTCACCCATGTTTGCTGTTTGCCCAAATTTCAACATACTGGTACTGAATGTTTTAAGCAAGTGAAACATGGAAATCTTGTTGAACGGATACTTTCTTATATGAATATATCCAATTCATACAAAAACTATGAAAAGAGTTTCAAAATGTGTTTGTTACTTACACTGCGAATAATGTAGTGCATTGTGGTGAGATAGTACAGTGGGCAATAATAAATTTTTTATCATTTTTCAATGCATCGATAAGTTTTCGACTCAAGAACACGAGGTTGGTACTAAGTGGCTTTCTGAGAACAAAGGAGCATTCATGCAGTTACGACTTTTGTGATACATAAGCATTACTTAGTACTGACGGAAGGAAAACCATGATCATATTACATGTTGATAGCTTTGCAATTGTGCCTTAGTTGTCTATGAGCCTATCTTTGCACAGGAGACCGTTTAAAAGAACTTGTACTCATTGTAATCTATTGGTAATTTAATAAATATCTTATTGTACAAACTTGCCTGTATATTTTAGGCATGTTTTTCATATTATTGTCAAAGTAAAATATAAGATGTATAGCTAATTGTTTATGAAATCCCTGTTTTGAAAAGCATGGCTGTTGCCCGTTTAGTTAGATTAAATCAAGTAAAATCAGAACTTAGCAACTCTTGCGGGTCATTGGATGTTTATTAACTGAGAGAATCTGATGTTTTCTCTGAAGGTTGTTGACTGCCGTGTGTGTGGCGATCCACATTCTGTGCTTCACTTTGCTTTTGTTGAGTTTTCTGATGAGCGTAAGTTGAATTTTAACCATATTGGTTGAAACAAGACATACTTTCTATGAATTTGCAATAGTTTAGCTTCTTGTGACATTTGGTTTTTAGCATCATGTGTTGTGGTGTGCGTGTTTGATCAGACGGTGCGAGAGCGGCTTTCAGTCTCGGTGGAACAATGTTAGGATTTTATCCGGTCAAGGTTCTGCCTTCAAAAACTGCAATCCTTCCTGTCAACCCTACATTTCTTCCCAGGGTATGCCATGACGGCTGTATCATTACCAAAAACTCACCACACTCGTTTCCTCGTATCGAAATCCTTAATTTATACTCATATTGCAGTCTGAAGATGAAAGAGAAATGTGTGCCCGGACAGTGTATTGTACAAATATTGATAAGAAGGTATGTATTATACGTACCATTTGTATAGCAATTGAGTTATGATTGGGCTTAACTTTATGATGTGAACTTTAAAGAATTCGTTGCTATGCTATTGTTGTGTTTGTCTTTGTTATGCTCCAAACCATTACTTTGGGCTGAGCAGTGAGCACAAAGTATGTTGTTTTATCTTTCTATAAACAGAGCAGCTCATTGTTGTAAGTAATCTTCTCTTGTTGCAGATTTCTCAAGCGGATGTTAAAATTTTTTTTGAGTCAAACTGTGGCGAGGTGAGGATGACCCAGCTGGGAATCTATCTTTCACTATACAAAGCCATGTTGCTGTGTACTAATGATGTGCCCATCTACAGGTTTCTCGCCTGAGGCTCTTGGGAGACCAAGTGCATTCAACCCGTATAGCATTTGTCGAATTTGTTATTGTAAGTACCACTTAATTTTGTACTAGCAGATATAATATGAGAAATGAGTCAGTAAACATGTCAATCTGTTCGAGGTTGTAACTCTCGCAGTGTTAGTATTTGCAATGAGTCTCCATTGGGGTTCTTAGTTTCATTCTAACAAGTTCAAATCTCTGCCAGTTCAGAGTTTAAAGCGCTAGTTTATTCACAAATACTGAAATACATTTCTTAAACGTTTGTGCTCAGTATCTGCAACGGCAAAGTTGTTACGGCGGTGTGCACATTCTTCAGAGTTAATGAACATGCTGTTCTTGCTTTTATTTTGCCTTGCATAAGTTGAAAGCAAGATGCTGACAATTTTTTTCCGACAGGCTGAAAGTGCCATTCACGCACTCAACTGCAGTGGAATGGTCCTGGGATCTCAACCAATTAGGTACCAACATAACCATTTAACTGGTTGAATTCAAATGCATTAAACCAAAACCTTTAAAACGAATATGTTCGTGTTTGTGCAGGGTCAGTCCTTCCAAGACTCCAGTGAGGCCACAAGTTGCTCGCCCAACAATGCAGCAGTAGATCACTCTGCATCCATGATTCATCCATAATGAATCTAGTGCTTCAGTTATTCAAACATGTTTTAATCTTAGCCCTTCAGAAACCAAGAGTCGTCTAGACTTAATCCTACTTCCATTGAAGTCTTTTAAAACCTCCTTTTCCTATCCTTCATTCATCTGTCTGATGTTAAAGAAATCTAGAAATTCGAGACTTTTGTCTAAATATTTCATTCACAGAACATCTTCAACTTTCCATTACTCCCTGAAATCTCGCAACAAATGAAATGCTTGACCTTTTTTCATCTTCCAGGAATCACAGGTCTATTCCTATAAATGTTTCTCTGCTTCTTTAGATTGGGTCTTACATATCAGGAGTCATTTTCCTCTGACCTGATCAAAACGGTCAATTTGGTGTTCTCTTGCACCACTTTGTTGATGCAAATTCATTAATGGATGCAAATGGACCATGTTGTTTAATATGACACATGATATTTGCAAGATGCATTTGCATCAAACGGTGCAAATAGTGGTACACGAATACATCATTTTGACATGATGCACCCGAATAATTTTCACTTAATCGATTGCATATGTGCAATCTATTATATAATAGAATACAATCCATGGTCAAATAGATGTTCTCAATGTCCCGCCTTCTGTCACTTATTACAAATCATGTCATCAATCGTATTTGATCAGCTGTTAATCGTATTTGACCGGGTGGATATCACATTCGGGACGACGGATCAGCGTATTTGACCCTATTTTAGTAATTTATCGATTATTGAACATATTATTTACGGTATATGACCATATATTCTTCCGATTAATGTAATGAGTGCAATGTGTAGTCTATTCCCACCGCATTTCCGTCGGACGACGGGCGGCCCGCTAGTACAATATAAAAAACTTGAGGCTTGTAAGCTCGACTTGTTCAGCTCTTCTCTTTTCCCATAAAACAAAACACAACGCTCAATTTCTTATACCTTCTAGTAGGAACTCCCTTTTTGCCGTCTCTAAATCCTATTTTCAAAAGTATGCCCCTACTCTGCAAGATATCCATACCTTCTTCCCCTCACGTTTTCCGGATCTCCCGCCTGCATGCTACATATATATAAATGCATCATTGCTCGAAAGGACATAAAAAGATCGAGCCAAATACTGACATTTTTTAATAAAAAAACCCACCCTGCTAATGCCTCACTGCTTTAGTAGCAATCAGTATTCGAACCTGTAACGTGTGTTTTATAATACACCATCTCCAACCACTAGGCTAGAACATGATGGACAGCCAAATATTAACTAGAAAGCTTGCGGTAGAAAAATTTCTACAAGGTCTGATAAAAAAGTGAAGATAGTGATCATAGACACTGAGTAGGTAGAAACTGATGAGACGAACTTCAAGGAAGTGGTGCAGCGGTTGACTGGCAAGGCTGCGGTTGCTAAAGGAACTGACAAGGATCCGACGGGAGGTAGTATTAGTGCCTTATGAGGGGAGGCCTGTGCTGAACAGAAGTTGTCACGAGACTGGTCGTTCAAGACCCTAATATCCGAATGTCCTATTTCATCTCTTCTGTCAGATACAAATTAGATAGTCAGGCTCAAATATTTGTGTCCATTTAGCTAACCTTGAAAAAATTGCGAAAAAAACAAAACAAAATTTTCTCTATGCATAAGTTTTTCACTGAATCTAGGAGAGAAAACTTGTACTGATATAATGTAGCAAAGTACATAATAGATAAAAAAAAACTGACAGTACATTGCTGACTGAGCATCGAGATGAGTACCCTGAGACTGCCGAAGCTAAGATGCCCCATTGGTAATAGTTCCAGCTTTTCCTTCTTCAGTTGCCACTGCTGCTTTGTTCTGGTGAGCCACATCATAAGTTGCGTGAAGTCCCGCGAGCAAATAATATATCATCATGGCTGCAGTACAGACGACGAATCTCCAAACTGCAGCAGCCCCCAGAGATCCAATTAGAAATATGTTTATCGCAATTGATAAAGACGGCAACCATGGAACCAAGGGGACACCCCAAATTTTTGCTGATCGTCTTTGAGGAATAAATTGCATCCCCAATATACCTAAAAATAAGATGGCTCCGCACACGGCAAAACCAATCCACCCGTCACTCTTTTGCCAAAATACCGCTAATGCAATGGAAGACGCGAGAATGACAGCCAAGCAACCCAGAAATCTGAGAGAATCTTCCTTGGGTGTATCATTCGTCACATGATATCGCCTCACTAATAATGCAACGGCCATAAGCATGAATATAAAAAGTGTGCTGAATGAAAATACGCTTGATAAAACATCCAAGCTAGTAAATAAAGATAGGATGCCTGCAAGAATGGATATGAGCAAGGCAGCGTTGATCGGAGTGCCTGTCTTTGGATGTACGAGGGCAAACCACGGTGGAATCATATGAGTTCTACCGATTTGAGTAACATACCGAGCTTGTCCAAGTGATCCGACCAATAAGCTGGTTGTCATCCCCTTGAGAGCGATGATACTGACCACATACTTCGCCCACTTCATCCCAATGGCTTCAAATGCTACCGCGTAGGGAGCATCGATATCGATTTCAGTATACTTTTGCATCATAACAAGTACCAACGACATTAAACAATAGATAACTGTGATGATAGTCATCGACCCAACCAACCCGATAGGTATATCAGTCGATGGGTTCTTAGTTTCTTCAGCCATCGTAGCGACCATATCGAAACCTGTATAAGACCAGTAAACGACCGATGCAGCTTGGAAAACTCCCTTGGCTCCTAATGGCAAAAAGGGACGTAAGTTGTTAGGATTTGCATGGATGAATCCAATAACAATGATGCCCACAATGACTACGGCAGTCAGGATCGAACTCAACCAATTTAAAATAGATGTTCGCCTAGTCCCGCTCATGGCAAAAGCACAGGCAGCTAGTAAAATAGCCATCCCAATTGGATCAATCATGTTGAAACCCTCAGGCAACGACTCCACATGAAATCGAAAAAACTCCGGATCATCCTTAACAAGGCTACCAAAATACGATGACCATGCCCTTCCCAAACCAGCAGCTCCAACAACAGACTCCAGCATAATATTACCTGCTGCAATAAATGCCACAAAATCACCAAGCTCAATCCTCAAAAAAGAGAACGAACCTCCAGCGACAGGAATCTCCACCGCAAACTCAGTATAACAAAACACAGATAGCAACGCCGAAAATCCAGATATCGCATAAGCCAACACAATGCCAGGACCTGCGTCATTATGCGCTTCCAATCCGGTAATAGTAAATATTCCAGATCCTACCACACTCCCAAAACTCAACCATGTCAAGTCCCACCAAGTGAGACACCTCTTCATTTCATTCTCACTCTCCCTTCTACACTCAATCAGTTCCTGCGCATCGCTGGAACGCGACAGAATTCGGTCTTTAAGACGAGGGAACGTCTTCCACACGGCTTTCCTGTAAGTTGTGAAATTCTCAAACGAGCTTTCCGGAAAGAAATCCGTCTTGCTGCATCGCCAATAACTCCGGGCCGATCCGCTCATGATCAATTAACCAACTCAATCAGTTTATCAAATGAGGATTTTATCAACAAACCTGAAATTAAAAATATAGGAATAAAAAAAATCAAACAGAGAGGCGAAGGGAGATGGTTAGCTGAAACAGAATTCGGTTAGACAATTCACCTGTAAACAGAATCAGACTAATCAGTCTCGTCGCGAATTACGAGAGAGCGAACAGCTGCATGGCTGTTTTCAAAATTGGGGATTTTTGAAGACGGTCTAGGGTTTTGACAGTGTGTGAATGGGTGTAATGTTGTCGAAAATGTGGAACGGATTCATTCATTAAATCATAACTTGTTGGAGTCATTGAAACTTTTGATGAGAGTTGGGATTTTAAATTAATACGATCACAAAATTGTTGACTTCCAGATTATTAAAATCTTATAACCATCGAAAAGAAAAGATTATTGCTGTAAAATCTTATGAAGATAAGAATTCTATGTATATTTCGATTACCAAAATTATGAAATAAAATCAAATTAAGTTGAGGAAAGTTTTCGAAACTGTAAACTCTGACTTTTCCCTTTAACACTCTTTAAATATCGAATTTTATACTGTGTCATCCATTCAGCGATGAAACAAAGATGACAAATAAAAGGAACAAGCAATAATTCGATGCTTCGACTAATTTCTGTTCAGTTCAGTAGATAAACATTCACTATTTTTAAAATTATTTTAAAAGTATAATAAGACTTGAAACTA
>JAWWMW010093504.1:0-11542 GCA_035048345.1 Echeveria elegans
CCATACTTCCCAATTGCATCACACATTTTGGCAAAAGCTGGATTCTTTATGCAATTAAATGGAATAGCACTTGTGTAGAAAAACATAGCTACAAGATCATCTGCTTCCTCCTTTAGCGGTTTCTTGATCATCTGGTTAATTGAGGATTGAATCTTGTTAGTTGCGAATTTACCTATGTTATGGGAACATGTCTCGGCCTCCATAGTTGAACTTCCGCCAGCTTCGTCACAATTTTCTATCTTTTTCTTCTACATGGTTGCCTCATTTCCAACTGCAATTACTTTTAGCATTTCTAATCTAACTTCATCTGATACGTGTTTGCAAGGCTCAGCTTCTTCATGTGTTCCAGCAAGATGGTGTTTGAATCTAAAAATTCCTCCGCTTACCACTTTACTGCAGAAATTACATTTCACTTTTCTAGCATCACCTGAAGCATCTGTTCCATATTTCCAGCCAACATCAGTCCTATTTCCCCTAAAGTTTTTTCTTCCTTTCCCCCGGAAAGAACCCGTAGCATTAGAGGCTGCTGAAGACCTTCCATCAAATCTCTCATTGTCGACCATGAATTTGAACTCGTAGCAGTTAGCACTGGGGTGAAAGACGCTACTTCATGCTTAGGTAGAAGAAGGTGAAACAAGGTGAAAAGCGTCGTGAATTGTTGGTGTAGCAGCTGTACCAATGTTAGGGTATTTTTAATTAATAAAATAATGAAGAAAAAAGGGCTTATGGGCTGACAATTCAGGCCCAATCAAAGAAGAAAAATTGGTTTATGAAAACGTACGATTTCATAAGGGTTCAGCGATTTTGGTATGTATAAAATCGTAAAAAATCATTTGGCTGAACGATTTCAAAGTAAAATGAGTTTGGTAACGTGTTGGATCGAAACCATAAGTTGTAATCGTAAACTCGGATGAGTTTATGATTTAACAAGCGATTTTAATAACATTGCCCGTATGTTGAATCGTGATTTTGATTATCTTCTGTTCGGAATTTAAAATTGACATAAACCAGTGATTAGTAGATAATCAAATCAGATTTCTAATGGTATATAGAACGTCTAAAACGGACATGTAACGAATTAACAGTGAATTTTCGACTTGGTAAAGGTCATATAGCAACTAATCAACATGTGACTGCACTGACTCATATATTGAATCGCGATTTTGATTATCTTATGTTCGGAATTTAAAATTGACATCAACTAGTGATTTTTAGATAATCGAATCAGCTTTCTAATAGTATATAGAATGTCTAAAACGGACATGCAACGAATTAACAGTGAATTTTTGAATCATTAAAGGTTTTAGAATGTATATATAAGGGTCGGGCGGGGCGGGGCGGGGCAGGGCAACGAGATGAAATGGACCTGCCCTGCCCCACGCACGGGTCTGAATTTGTTGAATTGGACCTGCCCGTTTGGCTATCGGGGCAGGTCGGGGCGGGGAGGGGCGCGGGTCAAATTGCCATCCCTACCCTTACCCCTTCAGACGACTGTTTTACCATAATTTGAGGTAAAGAAATCTCATTACACCAATCTGGCACATGAACGCTAATATTATTTAATTAAATATTTTAAAAAATTAAAATTAAAATTTTGACCACGTGGATGCAAATAATATTTTTTTTAAATATTTTTAAAAAATTAGAATTAAATTAGCGACCACGTAGACGCTAATATTAATTTTTAATTTTTTTAACTATTAGAAGTAAATTAGCGACAACGTGAACGCTAATATTATTTTAATTTTTAAATATTAAAAAAAAGAATTAAATTAGCGACCACGTGGACGCTAATATTTTTTAAATTTTTTTTTAAAAAATAGAATTAAATTAGCGACTACGTGGATGCTAATATTATTATTTTTTAAATATTTTCAAAAAATTAGAATTAAATTAGCGACCTCATGGATGCTAATTTTCAACATAAAATGCGCCAAGTTGAAAATTAGCGTCCACGTGGACGCTAATTTTTGACTTAAAAGGCGCTAAGTGTGGACGCTAATTTTTGAAAAACAAGGTGGAGAATTATTAAATTAGCGTCCACGTGGACGCTAATTTCTGACATGAGATGGCTGAAATCCTAGTTGAGAAAGAACAGGGATGCGTCGGCACGAGATGGCTGAAATCCTAGTTGAGAAATCCGCTTGCTGAGGCGAACAAACCAAGCCCTCGGGGATTTTTTGAGGCCGTATATTGCATGGTTGAGTTTGCAGACATAATCTGGATGGTGCTGGTCCTCAAAGCCTGGAGGTTGGTGCATCAAAACTAACTCTTGAAGATTTTCATGCAGGAAGGCACTGCTGATAGCAATTTGACGTAGATTCCAGTGCTTCCTGACGACGATGGACAATATGAGTCGGATCGTTTCTGGTTTTACCACAGGGCTAAACGTTTCTGAATAGTCGATGCCATGTTGCTGAGTGAACCCTCGCACGACCAGGCGAGCTTTATGCTTATCGATGGTGCCTCCGAGTGGAACTTTGTTTTAAAAATCCATTTGCAGAAAACAACATTAGTTCCCGGTGGTCGAGGCACAAGCGATCAGGTGTTGGTGCAACAAAGGACCTCAATTTCGGCTTCCATTGCTTTGCGTCATATGGGATCAGACAGGGCATCTCTATGGGATGTTGGAGTGCTAAGAAAGCTCTTCGATTTGGATCATATCGAAACGTTCCATCATGAAATTGTTTTGGACAGACTGTCCCTGTATGTGATCGAGTTTGGCCTCGATTTGGCGCAGAGAGGTCAAGGTTTCCAGCGGACGATATGTTTGTTGAGGAGGAATCATGTAGTAGCTACTGTGGTTGGGTGTGGGCCGAGGACTGCTCGTCATGGGCTTCGTCAGGAATGCGAGTGAGATGTGGAGCGTCGGTTGGCACATCTGTTGTTGGTGCTGGTCGAGGGGATGCAACTGGATTGGGCTGAGGACTAATAGCAGGGCCTAGTCGAGGGGTTGCGGTGGTATTGGGCTGAAGCTCTGGGGTTGTGAGCTTTCGTGTTGAAGTGCGGGGCTGCTGAATTGTAGCCAAAGGTGTGGGATCTTGCACATCAAAAGAATGCTGCACGGGAGAAATAGAGTGTAACAGGGTGAGATCATAATTTCGCATAGATAAATCCTGAGTAGCTGGTTCATCATTTGGAAAGATGCTGGAAGTGGACAGTGTTGCGGTATCCGGAACAGTGTTTGGTGTGGCGAAAGGAAAAATCATTTCATCGAATACAAAGTCCCGGGAAATGTATATGCGACCGGTACTCTTTTGAAGGCATTTATAACCTTTGTGAAATGGACTATAGCGAAGGAAGACCCACATTGTAGAGCGGAAGGCGAGCTTATGGGAGTTGTATTTTTGAAGATTCGGCCAACACGCACAACCAAAAGAATGTAGGTTTGAATAATCCGGAGTAACACCAAACAAGCGGGTAAAAGGATTATAATGATTGAGAGTGAGGTCGGCATACGATTAATAAGATAGCACGCCGTAAGGAAAGCTTAATCCCAATAACGAAGGGGTATAGAAGAGTGAGCAAGAAGAGACAAACCAGTTTCAACCAGATGACGATGTTTATGTTCGACTATGTCATTTTGTGGTGAAGTGTGAGGACATGAAATATGATGAGAAATCCCCGTCTGCCGAAAATGTTGATGAAGGCGAGAGTACTCTCCACCGCCATCCGATTGAACCGCAAGAATTTTTCTATTAAGAATAAGTTCAACATGCTTTTGGAATGCATAGAAGACGGATTCTACGTCAGATTTGCATTTGAGTAAATAGATCCAACAGAAACGACTGTAGTCGTCAATAAAACTAACATAGTAACGAAACCCACCGAACGAGGGAATCGTAGTCCCCATACATCAGTGCAAACTAATTTGAGATGGAAAGAAGTAATACGTTGTGAAGAAATATATGACAACTGATGACTCTTAGCACGTTGACAAGCATCTCAAACGGTAAATGTTGAAGACATTGAAAGAGAAGGAAGAGATTTCCCTAACCGACTTAGGTGTAATGGGCTTAGGAGAACCAGCTATAGAGGAATTACCAAAATGTGAAATATGAAGACCCATACCGTTTGCGACAGAGATGTGATTTGTTCCGTCGTAGTGTTCCTGGGTGGTCAGACGGGCGAGGTCACTCGTCAAGTGATCATTAGCACCTGAATCAATGAGCCAGTTTGACTGGGATTGAGAACGATCAGCCGTCTTGGAAGAGCGTGGTTCATCTGTGGTGTACCTCTCATTAAATCGGTTGTGACACTGCAGTGCTTCATGACCAAAACATTTGCAGATTTGGCAGCGAAGATGATTGCGTTGTCCCCCGTTTCTGCCTCGACCGGATTGGCGGTGTGTGGACTGGATGCCATTCGATGTATCTCTGGGATATGTTTGCCCGAAGTGGTCATGCCTTGATTTGTCAGAACGGTTGTTGCGGTGGTTGGAGGAATTGTGATGAGCAGCATTGTTGGCGGTGGATGACCAGGTCTTCGATTGATGATTTATCTCAAGCATTGCTTCAAAAGACATGAGAAAAGCATAAAACTCAGTGTAGGAGATTGAGTGATTCGTTACCGTCAGGGATGCTGCCAATGGGCTGAATTGTGGGCCAAGCCCAACGAGAATGTAATCGATGAGTTCATCCGTGGAGAGAGGATTGTCGGCACTGGCAAGCGCATTTGTGAGTCCCTTCATGCGGCGATAGTAATCGGCGGCTGATGAGTCGCCTTTGCGCAACATCTGGAGTTGATGACGAGTGTGACAAATGGTGGCTCGATTTTGGGCAGCAAACATCTCATGGACGGCCGTTCAAATCTGCGCGGCGGATGAGTAACTGACCATCTGGATTGCAATTTCAGCGGACATCGAGGTTAGTAGAAAACCTAACACTCGCTGGTCATTCTGCCACCAAATTTGATAGGCAGGGTTCAGGGTAATCTTGTCCTCGTTTTCATCTCCGTTGGAGATCGTCTTCTCGGGTGCAGGATGTGAACCATCGAGATGTCTATGGAGGTTGAGGCCAGATAAGGTTGGAAGGATTAGCGTCTTCCACAGAAGGAAATTGGATTCATCTAGACGTATCGAGACACTGGGGGTTTGCGGAAGCGAGTTGTGGGACAGATGCGTCAACAGAGGTGGAGGGATCCATTTCAATACGATCGATGGTGATTGGCCTGATACCAAGTTAAATGCTAGCATATTCCGGTTCCCACCCTCATTCAACTCAAAAGCCAAAACTTATGAGTTGTGGTGGTGGAATCTATTATATGCTAGATATTCTTCATTCATTTTCGCAACGTGGGTAAAACTCCCAAATAAAAACTCTCAACAAGAAATTGAATTTTTGATAGCAAAACCTAATTGTTGAGCTGATTCATTGAAGCAGTGATAAACAAGAATTGTAACAATGATATGACAGGAAGGAGCGGAATTAGTGGGAGGGCTTTGAAGAATGAAGGTGGGATGATTCGAGCGAGAATAGGGGTGAGCAAAGTTCGGGAATTTCCCTTTTTCCCATTTTTTCCCGTCCCATTTTACCGTTTACCGAAAAAAAGGGAAAACGGGAAATTTCCCGTTGGTAAATCGGGAAAAAAAAGGGAAATGGTAAAAGTTTTTGAAAACGGGAAATTCCCATTTTCCCATTTTCCCCTATATATATTTATTATATATTTAATTATTTATATTTTAAATTTTATTAAACAAATTAGTATTAAGATCAAAGATGTTATATGTATTAGGGATGTTAATATTATTTGTTATTTGTTAATGTCACAAAATGTCTTATTTTTCTCTTGTTTTATTTATTTATAATAAAACATGAATAAAAATAAAATAAATAAAATATGTTATATGTATTATAAATGAAAAAACAGGAAAAAAAAGGAAAAAACGATAAATTTCTCATTTTTTTCTGTTTTTCCGTTTTCCCGATTTTCACGGGAAACGGTAAAATATTAACGGAAAACAGAAAATAATTTTTTAGGGCGAAAAAATGGGAAACGGAAATTTCCCGTTTACTCTACCCTGATTGTAGCAACAACGGGTTAAGAACATAGACAACGCATACGAAACTTTATGGTAGGGACTATAATACAATAAAACACACAAAGTATTGTGAATATTATTTTCATTCCTTTCACATCCGGACGTGGTGGTCTTTTATTCTTCTCATCGCTGACGCGTGAAGCTGTGCTTTATATGAAGTGGTTGTCAGATCGATATGGAGTTATTTGAATGACGTTGTATTCTCGGTGTGAAGCTGTCGTGCTGTGACTTGTGTTGTAATTGATAATTATGTACATGACATTAGCTAAATATGTTAAGTCACTCTTGTACAACTTGTATCCACCCATCGAAATAATACACTACCATTTTAATAATAATAATAATAATAATATGAATTGAGGCGGGAAACTTATTGTTTCTGTCAAGTAGAAAATGTGTTATAAAATATTGAAGAAAGATGGAGAAACATGACCAAGAAAATTCGAATGGTCTATTTCATTCATTTTTTTGATACATGTAGTTACATATCGCAGAAGCGATAATACACGAGAAAACTCGGAATCAGAAGAACTCTTGAAGAACTCTAGGGATTGCAAATGTTGAAGACCATATCCAGTTGAGATTCACTGCATTCTTAGCCAAAACATCCGCCATCGCATTAGCTTCACGTCTCACCAATGAAATTTCCCAGTTCTCATTCTTCCAAAGAAGTAACGCACATTCAATAACCCACCCTTCATCTGATGAAAATGGCCCTGAGGATTTTTGAATGGCATTAAACAAATCAGCACAGTCAGTTTCAAAGATGCAATAAGTAAAATTGAGTATAGTCGTCCATCTTATAGCATAAAGGAGTGCTAAACCTTCAGCTTCCACACTAGAAAATACTCTTTCCTGAATAAATGACCCTGCCCCAATAATGTAGCCTTTTGAATCTCTTAAAACACAATCAAAACCTGCTTTGTTTTCCTTTCTGATCCAAGAGGCATCACAGTTAAACTTCAGATAATTACTTTTAGGAGCCTGCCAAACCGACTTTATATTTTCCTCTGAAATTGAAAACTTGTAAACCTGACAGTTGCTGGAGGAAGCTCTTATCTTCACAAAACTAGATGTTTGAGATATATCCAACGGCTTGTCCTGATGAAAGGTCAAGTTCCTGTTTCTCCAAATCATATTAGCACCAATAGCAATTAGAGCAAGCTTGTCAGATGTACAATTATTAACTATAAACCAAAGCCATTCCTCAATCCTGGTAAAAGAGTAATGTTCCCATAATTCAGAAACTTGTAATTCTCTCCATAGACATTTCGCCCACCAACATTGAAGGAAAACATGAAGAGTTGTTTCAAGATGGTAACCGCAAGTCAAGCATTCCTGCACTCCATTAATACCTCTTAGCTTCAAATTGTGACTAGTTGGTAATGAATTATGGAAAGTCCTCCAAAGAAATATTTTATATTTAGGTTGGATATTAAGTTTCCATATACTGTTCCAGAAATGAGTCACTGCTGATTTATCTGAACATTCTCCAACTGAAGAAGCTATCAAGTGATCGTGATTCATTTTCAAATTGCAGTATGCTGATTTAACTGAGTACTGACCATGATCCTCCAAGACCCAATGAGGAGAGCCCTGATCATTCACTTTCATCCACTCCTTCATTTTCATCCATGTATACCAAATACGTCTCCAGGCAAATGAAGGTCTGTTTCCCAACTGAGAATCCATAATCGTACTGGTTTTATAATATTTGGCCTTGAAGAATTTCCTACCAAAGTATGAGCCTATTTCATAATCGTAATGGTTTTATAATATTTGGCCTTGAATGGTCTATTTCATTCAGTAAGTGATTTGTCTCTAAAATATAGACAAAAAACATCGATGAGACCAAGAGAAAATAATAATGAATAGAGTAACAACTTAGTTGTGTAAAATATAACATTTTCAAATTTATTGAACAGTACATTTTAGTCGGCACCAGTTGCATTCTTATAGAAAAATTTCTCCAAGAGAGTTCTTTAGAAGCAATTAAGTTCTCCAACATGTTCTTCAGGAGCAATTGTCGGAGCATTTATAGCTTAATCCGGAAAATTCTCAGCTTAAGTAATTTCTCGTTGAGCAATTCAACCGGTGCATATTGCTAACGAAAAATTATTGAGGAGAAGTTTCTCCATAAGAATGCAACCGGTGCGGATGTTAAAAGTGAAAATATGAACCGGCATTAATATTCCTTATAACTCATATGAACAATTACTAATGAAAATAAATCAGATCATCTAATTATTTAATGTGGGTATTAATATTTAATTTTCATTTTTAGTTATAATGGACCGGCTTATTGGTTGTTCGAACTTCCGAATACTATAACTTGCACCGATGATCGCAAGTGCAATAGCTTGTGACGTTAATTTTTTGACTACTTAAGTCGATTATTATTTATTTTTGTGCTCGCTCGCATAGAAGTCATCATATATTAAATACATTATAAAAGTAATATACCGGTCAAGCGCAAACGCCTTTCCTAACACCTTGTTTGGATCTTGGAAAAGTGCAGAAAAGAAAGTGAAAATAAAAGCTAAGTGGAAAATAAGTTTTCAAAGGTGAAAATTTTATAAATGATTTATTTGTTTAATTTCAGTTTTTCATTGCGCAACCAAACACGTCATCTATTTTTTTCCTGAAAAATGTTCTTTTCATCAACCAATTTTTCATGAACTAAACGGCACGTAAGTGCTTCAATATTTGCTTTGACGAATGTTAAGGAAAAAAACCTTGGCCTGCCATTGCATGATTTATCAACGATAAAAAATCTAATAAGTTTTTCCAAATTCACATGAAATTTGGAGGTAGACCATTATTTTGAACGGTAATGTTTTCTTCAATATTGAATCTTTATAAAACATTTAATTTTTAAAATTTAACTTTTTATTTATAATTTTTCATAATAAAAAAATAGTGATATTTTAAAATATTAGTTTTTCTCGTTCTGATTTTATAATTTTTTGGTTTTTAAAAATAATTTATTTGAAATTTTCTATGATTTTTCAAAATTAAAAGAAAAAAGTTCCTGTCTGCGGTAACAGTGCAAAAGAGCAGGTGCTTAAGTGAAAAAACGTATAGATAATAAGTCTTGGTATAACACACAAACATACACTTTGTTTTATGTAATTAACCCTTATAATAAATATCAAAGATGCTATCATCCCAAGTGCAATAGCTGGTGTGTTAATTTTTAGCTACTTGCAATGAATTGTCAATTATTTTTGTGCTTGCATAGAACTAGAAGTCGTCATATATAATTAATATATTGTTTATTTTAATGTGATAATTTTGTGAAATATATAATATATTTAAGGAATAGTAATACCTAAGGATTTCAAATTAGGGACCAGACTACCCAAATTTCCAATTCAGTGGTTTTGGATTTGATTGTTTACATAGTTAAGTTACGACGTTACCGGTATTAATTTTTCATTAAATTAACTATATTCATAAACAAAATATTAAAACTGATGTTGAAATCTATTTATAATAAAAGAGGGATGGATGCATGGTTGAATGTTCAAATATGAATTTTCAAATTTAACTATCCACTTTTATTTAATTTACAAATCATGTCAAACATGCTATAAAACAAGCACAGACCCAAAATACTATTTATCTCATATTGCTTATACTACTTCACGAATTTGAAAAAAAATACCCTATATAAATCGTGTCCACATATTCAAATTTTTTATGCAGCCTTACAATGCTTGCATAATGAACTATTATTTGACAAAAGTAAAACTAAATATTTTTCATTTAATTTTTTAATAAACAAGTTCATGTTCACGCATTTTCCGTCGGAACGACGGAAGACCCACTAATAATGTGTTATTCAATGAATCCCTAAACAACATTCGGCGGACCCGACCGAGTAGCGGCTTGATCATGAAGTTGAAATCACCACGACGCATCTTCGAAATTGTTACTTCCACTTATCACCACAGTTGTTTCCGTAACTCTATGTAGCAGCTAAAAGCGGCAATTTTTTGGATTTAACGTGTGTAGGGTTTTCGATTGAAACACTTACGAACCATCGAGTGTGGTTTAGTGAATGTGATGATGTTGATGATTCCAACCAAGATTTAATCTGACTTTGAAATCAATCTCGATAATGATGATTTGTTTTGTGAAGAGGACACTACACAGGTCCCTAATTTGAAATTCTTAGGTAGGCCAGGACATGTTTTCTTAATTAACCCTATTATCCTGATGCCCGATCGAAATATAAATATCTTAGTGAACACGAAAGGCCAAAATATTTATATTCCTGGTAATTAATATGTTACCAGATAATATATAAATGAAGGCACCAAGTTTCGTTGTGCTTTTAGATTTGAATCGGCTGCATTGAGTGAATAAGTGAAAAATATGAGAAAGATGAAGATGGAAAATGCTCGAGTTTTTTTGTGCATTATACTTATGTTATTAGGTTTCTTTTGCCGGAAGTCAAACGCAGCCGTCTTGACTAAGTGCTTGGAGGATTCTTTTGTCGATTGTTCGAAAAATAGAGTTATTTGGTCTGCTATTGCATGTGCCAATTTATCCATTGCAGTATGTATTGGGCTTCAAGATAGTTGCACTTCAAGTTGTACTAGTTCATTATGCGCGAATATAAGTTCCAAGGGCAACCCTAAAGCGGATGAAGTTGAGAAATGTATACTGCAATGTCAGCGGAGAAGCTTCTGGAAATTTTGAACATGGGTAAGCAGAAGGAAAAAATAATAATATATGGGTTTGTTTTATGTATTATTGTTTAATTTATTAATAATAAGAGGAAGTGTCCGTCGTCCCGACGGATATGCGGCGGGAACATGTATTTTCGATTCCAATGTCTCTATTCGATTTCCCGTCAAATTTCTCAACATTTTCTGCTGCACTTTTCGTCATCTACGATGCTATATTTTTTTTATTCTTTACACATTTTATCCGATGCTATGTTTTTCAAAATTTCGGAAAGGGAGGAATGAATGTAGCGACGAATGATGTCGACGTTGGTATATGAAGATGAGTGTCGTTGGTATAAAACAATGACAGTTTAGTGATAAATGATGTCGTTGGTATATGACGATGAAGGTTTTAGTGATGAATGATATCGTCGGTATAGGGTGATGTGTGTCATTGATATAAGATGATGGCGGTTTTAACGACGATTGGTATTGTTGGTATAGGATAAGAGGGGGTGTATGATGATGGAAAAGGATGATGGTAGTTTTAGTGACGATTGGTATCGTTGGTATATGATAAGAGATGGTATATGATAAGAAATGGAAAAGAGGCAAGAGTAATTCGAAAAAAGCATATTTGATGATAGAATCGTATTCTATTATATATATATATATATATACATAATTGTGCTTCCAATTTTAATAGCTTCAAAACTAAAAAACATATTTATCTTGATTTCCCTTGGTTGCATATATCATACGTGAAAAACTTATGCTCTGCTAATATCATGTTGTGTACTTGTGCCCTATTTATAAACTATTGATT
>JAWWMW010093523.1:0-13420 GCA_035048345.1 Echeveria elegans
GGTTGCAAGCATGCTGACAAATGGGAGTGTCTCTATGTGGAAAGGACACACAATTGAATCCAAGTATCTGACTACTCTCTATGCTCTACTTCACTAGATATGTATCCGAAACTGGATTCATATTGCTCACCGTTCTAATATCAGCAAACCACTTGGTGCATTAATATATCATGTGGGTCAAGGTATGCACGTGAATCTTGGACAGTTGATGTTTGATCAGTTGGCTAGTCACGCTCGAGCAGGCTTTCTCATCATCCAATAGGTCATCCATCCACTATATGCGAGATAGTGTTGCAGCAAGCTCCAGACATTGTTGATGAATCAATCACTATGACAGCCCCTAAGCCCCTGATTGTAGAGTGGAAGCTCTTCACATATGATCATTTTATGGATGTCACCATACCTGAGTCAATCAAGCAAGCTCTTATTCGACAGGTTAAGTAAGAAAAAGCTGAACCTATTACTCTCAAGGTTGAACAGGTTGTGAAGGCAATGGCTCCGGAATGATTCATGAAACAATTTTTCATGCTAAATCATGCAAGCTCTAAGCTCAAGAATTGGATTATGCAGACAAAGACTCCGCTGACTCTTCTAATGAAAGCCAGTAATCATACAGACTTTTACGCTTCGGCTATAATCATGTATGTCCCTTGCATTTTTTGTGGAAAAAAGGGGAGGTTGGGTTCAAGTACTAGGCTGGATGGCCTTTCTTGATTTCTTTATGGATTTCTGTATGCTAGCCTAGGGGTGATTGTTGGACGGGCATGGATGGGCATGACCCGGCCCGAACCCGACTCGAAATTTTTTTTGGGCCACACTTTCATGCCCGGACACGACCCGAGAAAATTTGTCCATGCCCGTGACCCGTCCAAACCCGACCCGAAACTTATGTTTGAATTCTAAAGGCGTTTAAAATTTGTATGTCTTCTTTTCTACAATGTATGAGAATTCTGTACGCTCAGTAACAACAAATTGGCAGAGGTCTGGTTCAACATGGAAATTCGGATCGAATAGCTTGGGGTCACAACATGGAAACGCATACAAAGATCTTCTTGAAGTTCAAGTGGACATAGTCACATAGCATCACTAGAAGAAAAACCATTTTTCGGAGTGGACGAGGCTACTGTTGGGACTGACTGTTCATCCTTTTTTCGATTCTTTAATCCCTGCTTCAATGACTCGAGCAGATTAAGACCAATAGGTTGAAGTTAGAAGAACGAAAAGTGATGCAAAAACTAATGCACTCAATGAGTATGACTTCTTGCAGCTGTAGGTAGGAAGTATGTATATAACAATTACTTGGTATCTGAAAGTCGACCGTTCAGGTTTAGGGTTTGTAATTTATGTTATTATATGAATACATTTTTATTTAATTTAATTACAAGTAAAGATTAACAAGAGAAACAATTCAGCCCGAGGTTAGTCAAAGAGTAAAGGTCTAAGGTTCGAGTTGGGATAGGGGGGTATTAGGGTTTTAATTTTGGTTGTCGCTTTGGGTCCGGTCGGTCGTCCGAAGCCTAACCCGAGCCTGTCCAAAATTTGTTGTCTCATGTATAGACCTGAGCCCAAAGTGGGTCGGGCGATCGGGGCGGGTCGGGCCGTGATTACCCTTAGCGTGATTAATTTAAGCCCATTAGATCAAAATGAAATGGTCGACAATGAACTAAGTCTCATGATCCTAACATATTCTATGTCTCAAAAGATCGTGTCTTCATTCTATAATTCTATCGAAAAATTAAAATTAGCAAAACTTTTGTAATCATTTTCACTTCGGTAGTTGTAACACCTAACTTGCAAATTCAGTGTCACATGTCATTAACATTCTCTATGTCACTACAATCTAGTACATTTAAATAAAAAATCATAATATATTTAATATATATATCTAATAATATAATAGAATAGGACAAAAAATATGGTTGACCGGTCCTATAGCTACCAAAAAAAAATATGATTGCGTGTTCATTTACCAACCAAATTTTAGTTCCTAATACTAAGTTGAAACCAACTAGGGTTTTCAGAACATAGCCGGCCCATTTACTAAACGGCTCAGCTGTTGGTTACAGTTTTCTGATTTTTTATTTTCAATATACAATATTTTTTTCATATTTTAAAAAACTGAAAATAATCAAGAAAAATATAAAAGAAATAAATTAATAATATAAATTATAAAATTTCTAATTAAATGATTGAAAAAATTAAATTTACAGACAACACACGGGCCCGAACCGGCTCATTAAAAAATATAAATAAAAATTTTAAATTACACAAACCACACAAAACTTAAAATTGGTGGATCGAGTCCCGG
This sequence comes from Echeveria elegans, assembly GCA_035048345.1. NCBI lineage: Eukaryota > Viridiplantae > Streptophyta > Magnoliopsida > Saxifragales > Crassulaceae > Echeveria > Echeveria elegans. The sequence continues at coordinate 2,309 of JAWWMW010093523.1, forward strand.
CCGTATTTGACCGATTCGATTGCGAATTCGGGACGACGCCTTCCTGTCGGGACGACAGGCCGTACGCTAGTATATATATATATATATTACAGTTTAATGTGCTAATTTTTTTATTATTCCGGTTTCATGTGAGATATTACAGGCACGACCTCAAGATTGCAGTCACCTATTCTCGAATGAATGTGTTCCGACTAAAATTGTGGTCCCTTCACAGAAAACGTGTCCTAAATAATACGGAGTCTTTAGTTAGTTAAACTTTAATAATTGTCTTGTCGTACTAAAAAAGTCCCCAAATAAATGCTGTAAACCCTAATCCCAAAATCTCGTGGACGTCCTCAATCTCAGTCCATCGACGCATACCCCGCCTCCCTAATTCCCAATTCGGCATCACACCACACCACACCAATCCGCACCCTCAATCCTCCGTCCATGGCGGTCGTTACCCGCCTCATCAGATCCACCACATCATCATCCAATTTCACATCCTGTTTGCGCCGCGGCTTCGCCACCACTGCAGTTTCGGATTCGGGTGAATCTGGTGCGTTCAATCCTTCTTTGACATTTAAAAGGGATTCTAAGGATCGAAATGTGCAGTGGATCTTTCTTGGATGCCCTGGAGTAGGTAAAGGAACGTATGCTTCGCGACTGTCGAAGTTATTGGGAGTGCCGCACATTGCTACTGGAGATCTGGTTCGTGAGGAGCTCTCGTCGTCTGGTCCCCTCGCTTCAACTGTATGTGCTACAGTTGATTTGATCTGTGTGTTGTTTTTAATCCCATTTGAAATCGATAAATTTGTGGACTTCGATTAATTGAATCATATCACTGAGCCTGAGCAGCTTCATTTGATAATTTCTTGCTTAATTCAGAATGAGAACATGAGTGCCCGAACGTGGATTTTTTATTTTTTTATCTTCTCCTAGCCACTGTTGTGTTTGGTCTTATGCTTATGAATCCTCTGGAAACTTGAGTCTGGGGTTTCATGATTTGGATGTTTGCTGATTCTGTACTTTGGAAGACGATATTTTTCTGACTCTCTTTTTTGGTGTCTTATCTTGCAGCTGGCTGAAATTGTGAACCAAGGGAAATTGGTTTCTGATGAACTCATAATAAAACTATTATCCAAACGTCTCGAGTCAGGAGAAGCAAAGGGTGAATCAGGGTTTATTCTGGATGGATTTCCACGGACTATCAATCAAGCGGTACTTTTTTCTTGCTCTGTTACTTGTTGTATTGTTGGTGAAGTATGCCTTTTCCCCCAAATCGAGTAATTGTTAAAAGAAAAGGTGTCAGGTACCTTAACAGCCGGGGTCTGTTTACTCAACAGAAATACGACCGAATGACTAAACTTCATTTCAGGATTTAATTTGTGTACTTAATGTAGTCACTCAAAAATATTAGATTGTAACTTCATATTTAAGTACTCAACTAATCTGATGAACTGAACGGATTAAATCGTAGGGTAAACATAGTACTAGTAGGCTCGACATGTATACACATTTCGATATTTCATTATTCAACCTTTTCTTCGCAGAAAAGGGCAAGCTGTATTGAGGGCTTATTAGCTATATACTATTGACTAATAGGAGCACATGCTATGTGGTATCATGTTCATTCACGAGCTACCCAATGTGTGTTATCTTATTCTTACCCAGCTTTCTTTTGGCTTGTTCTTACAGGAGATACTTGATGGAGTGACTGATATTGATTTGGTGGTTAATTTAAAGCTTAGGGAAGATGTTATAGTTGCAAAATGCCTTGGTAGAAGAATATGTAGTGAATGTGGAAAGAATTATAATGTAGCTCAAATTGATGTAAAAGGAGAGAATGGAAGCCCTGGAATGTACATGGCTCCTTTACTTCCTCCTGCTCATTGTGCGAATAAGATGGTCACTCGAGCTGATGACACAGAAGAAGTCGTGAAAAAGCGACTTCAGATTTACAATGAAATGGTACTACTAGCTCCCAACAAACTTTTTTTACCTTCTTTTCACACATAATTATAGGCTTTTAACTGAGTACATCTTACTTAGAGAAACATGCATATTGAATTTTGGCGGCTTTCATATTTTAATGCCTTTTCAATAGTGGCATGTTTAAAATTGCACGTGCCTTTTCAATAATGACATATGCATTATGCAATATTATAGAGAACGAATTAAAGGTGCCTTTTGTACTTAGGACTGTTTTCTTTTGACTAGCAGCAGTGGTGATTGCAGTAACTATTGCAAACCATACCATTAACTGCATTTTGGCACTTTTATTATTTCATGTGATTGCTTTTCATTTGCAGAGTCGGCCTGTTGAAGAATTCTACCGTGGTCGGGATATGCTTATGGACTTTGATCTCCCTGGAGGAATCCCAGAGTCATGGCCAAAGCTACTCCATGTTCTGAACCTCGAGGAACCTGAAAGCAAGAGATCGGCAGCAGCATGACATGTTTTAACTCTGTGTTACCGACTACCGTCAATTCAAAGGAAGTCAGTATTTTGCATGTGACCACAATACATGCATATATTTTTTACAGCAACTTCAAAAACGATTTTTGTGCGCAATAAAGCATGTAAGATGCCTTTGAACCCTCATCTTTTATGGGGGATCAAATCTTCATACTTTTAAATTCTTCAGAGTGGGACAACTTTGAAGCTATATACAGAAATATTTTTATTTATCATAATCACACACTCTTTCTTTTCGAGTTATAAGCTTCCTGTCATGATTGTTATTCTCCCTGCAAATTATTTTGATTTTGCGACATGCAACTTCTCTAAAAATTATCTACTTGTAACTTTTCTTAAAATTATACAGTACTAGTATATATACTACTTATAGAGTGACTGCAAATGGAGGCAGGCAATTCTAGACAAACACAACCTCCCAACCCCAAACGACACCGTTTCAAGAACAATCTTTCCCAATTTCAACCCTTCCAAGTGAACCCCTCGAGCCACACTCTCAAAAACCAACCCTTAATCCCTCTGGATAGCTTCATCGCCGGCCTCCTGGCGGACGCAATGGACATCGATCCTCTCCCAAACGGTAGCTCCGCCGCCACATCCATATGGTCGTCGCTTCCTCTTAAGTCTAATCTCTTGCCGGACTCGTTGAAGCTCGAACACCAGCTTCTTAGAGTCCCGTTTGAACACTATAAAAATAACTATCCGATCTAATCACCGGATCGCTAAGAAGGAGCTTTCTTCTGTCATTGCTGGCGTTGGTGAAGCTGCTAAGAAGGATTTTACTGAGGATGAGTCTGTTGATCATCTTAATTTCCTTGTTTCTTGATTTCAGGGGCTCAAGAGGAAGGTGTGGTTTGCTTTGAATTTTTTCATTTGGTTCATTTAATTGTTTATTTCTTTTTTTGATTTGGTGGTGTGATTTGTTGTAGTTGGAGGAATGAGGTAGGAATGAGAACCTGCAAGCGCAAAGATGTTGGGCGCGACTTGACTATTTGGAGTCGGCCAACTCAGATAATTTATCAGAATGGAATAACTCGAGGCTGAGGCGAATTTTGGTGGATTACATGTTGCGGATGTCTTATTTTGATACTGCGGTTAAGCTGGCTGATACTAATGATGTGATGGTAAGGTTGATGCCTGGTTATTCTCCGAAATGTTTGCAAACAAACATCTCTGCACTTTTTAACAGGATACTGGCAGTTAGTGTGAATTTGAAGGTGCAACTTCTGAATTTTCAGTAAGTTCCTTTAGCAGTTTGATCACCATCATTTTCACACTAAGTATTAATTTGATAAGACAAAGAGGCCATCAGCTGACAATGTTTGTTATTTACCACTTTTAGAGCTGTTTACCGTATGCATTTAGTCATTCACAAGTCATAAAATGTACTGATTGGGAATGTTTTTTGTTCAGTAAGTATCTGGTGGACATTGATGTTTTCTATGAAGCAAAAAAATTTATTGATGCTCTTCAAAATAAGGATGTCGGGCCTGCTCTTGCCTGGTGTGCTGATAACAAGTCTAGATTGAAGAAGTCGAAGGTATTTTATATTTCCCGGACACTTAAGCTCTGGATTTGTGTGAAGATTAATTAGTCATACAATTGATATAGGATACCAAGATTTATGTTATGGGTTCTTCAAGAATAAATGGTTGGAATTAGTATGCTGTTTTGCAACAGTTTCGATGACGAGCACATAATTTTCGTGGTTAGTGCACAATTTTACTATCATAGGTACTCTACCCGAATGCTTTGTGTGGTAGACCGTGTCATCTATTTTTCTGTGGTATGGTGCTTCACTATGCTGTAGTCTTTTCAAGAATGTTCAATTAACGTTTTAACTCAACTCCTTTCTTGATGTCATTGCCAGATTGAGTTTCAGTTAAGGCTTCAAGAGTTTGTGGAATTTGCCCGGGCTGAAAATTATATGCAAGCCATTACATATGGGCGCAAATATCTTTCACCATGGGGAACTACTCATATGAAGGAGCTACAAGGAGTTGCGGCAACTTTGGCATTCAAAAATAATACTGACCGTGTTATTTGTAAGGTGAGTTATCTGTGTGCGTTGCTGAATTTATGGAACTCTTAAATTTCCCTTTATTCGAAGCTCGATTAACTACTGATGGAGCTTCAAATCAAATGACATTATGTAAATGGAAAGATGCCCTTATGGCTTATATCTTGTAAACTGAGTCATTATTCATTTTATCGTGTTTCCCCAAAAGTCAAGATTCAGTAGCTGCAAGTTGTAACATCTTTCTGTTTGTAGGCCCTTTTTAAGGGGAAGCAGTGGGAAATATTGGTGGATCAATTCAAACAGGAGTTTTGCAAATTATATGGCATGACACTTGAACCTCTGTTGAACATTTATCTACAGGCTGGCCTGTCTGCGCTTAAAACTCCGTATCCTCGTTGTATCATCATCATCATCATCATTCATTCTGCTTAGTAATATTATTCGTTTGTCATCCTTTTTATTGAAAATAGAATAATTTGGGCTCAACAGAAGAAAATATTATCTTATGGTAGACACTACACAGATATTTTCAATTAGATGTGTGACGTTTGTGTTAACACCTTTGTGTATCCTAGGTAATTGTTATCTGTGTTAATACTACTGCATTACACGTGAATGTCCTTTGGTTTCCAGCTGCTTGCATGTGAGGTCTGATAGCTGTCTACACTGTTAGATTTGCCTTCCTATTGTTTACCTTAACGTGACACGGATTTTGTTTCGAAGATGACTGCCCAAAAGAAGATCCTCTGTCACAGGAGAGTTTTCGCATTGTCTACATCACAAAAGAGCTGATGGACACAGAGAACCCGCCTATGGTGTTGCCAAATAGATATGTGTACAGCGCCAAGGTTAGTATCATTGCTTTTTGCTTTCTGCTAGAGAAGACTAGTTCCTTTCTTGACTGATACAATCCACTTCTTGAACAATACAGGGTTTAGAAGAGATGGCCGCCAAGAACAATGGCAGCATTACCTGCCGGAAGACGGGGCTCGTGTGTGAACATACTGCTTTGGTTAAGGCTTATATATCGTAGGATGATGACAGATGGACAAACAGCCTTTAAAGAAATTTGAGAACGTTTGCAGTTGTCATTATAATTAACTTCTGTACATATACACGTTGGCTTTAAATTTCGTTAACTGGGTTTATAACATGCATATTAGGCAGCTGTTTGAGCGCAAGATAGATGCATCTTCACAAGTATCCCCTACGCGACAGACACAGGTTGCCATTGAACAGAACGAAAAGTCACAAAAGAAATGGTTGCCAGTGAACTGAATACACAGCCTAATGTTTTCTCATCTTGTAAATGACACAACAACAACATCACAAGCATAGTACAGACCATACGTAAACACGCCACATGACAAGTCATTAATCCTTTTTTTGAAACTGCCGTTTCAATAGTACATTTCTGGTCTCAAGGAGATTCACTTCCGGCAGGAGAACCATTATTCTGATTTCCTTCCCTGGGGCTTTGGCTCCTGTCATCTCTGCAGTGTGGACCGCGGCTTCTGTCATCCAATTGGGAAGTACTGCAACTGCGACTGCGGCACTCATGTTTTTTGGGCTTGGGCTCCTAGCCCTGGGGCTGCTGCTGTAGTCAGAGCCATTAGCAATTTAGCATGCCTCTTCTCCCTTGGAGACAAGCTAACACTTTTCCGTGGGCTCCTTTCATGTAGATGGTAGTGATGAGCCCCTATGGCGTTTTGGGCTGTGGCTATCATGACTCATGAGGATTTCTTGCCCATCTACCCTCTACCTCAAGGCTTAGTTTTAAAAGGCGCGAGGCGCACCGAGGCGCAAAAGGTCATTTTTCTCGAGGCGCAAGGCGCGAGGCGAAGGCGCGCGCCTCTTGCATGCGAGGCGCACAATTGAAACTGAACTGAATCTAGGTTGAACCGAGTCGGTCCAAACCAAACTGAACAAAATGTTCCAAAACCAAAGACAAATGAAACTGAATTGAATCTTGGTTGAACCGAGTCGGCCATATCGAACCGAACTAAATGGCTTTCTTCTAGAATCTGAAAACCCTGATTAGGGTTTCGTCCTAATGTAGCGCCGTCCACAAAACTCCCATCTTCGATTCACAATTTCCAATCTCTCCTCGCATTTCACTATCCAAATCCTAATATCAATTTCACATCAATTTCCAATTAGATTTCCAACCTTTGGATCGATCTATCGTTGCCAACAAAATCGATTCAGTGGGGCAAAATCAGCGCATGAGCGGCCGAGGCCGAGCGAGAGGAGGAAGAGAAGAAGAATCCGACAGAGGCGCAGGAGGCGAGTGCTTCGTGAGGCGCTGGAGGCGACCGGAAGCGCGCCTTTGCCCGCGCCTTGTGTCATGCGCTCCGCCTCGACTCCGTGAGGCGTTTTCCTCCGAGCCTCGCTGCGCCTCGCGCCTCCGTGCGCCTGAGGCGCGCTTTTTAAAACCAAGCCTCAAGGCTCCTTTCTCTTTGGAGGAGTCCTTGTTCGGCTGGAGCAACACAATGCTCTATTAGCAAACTACTTTGATAGTTCAATGCAAATCAGAAGCATACTAGTAACATGAAACAAGATACCAACCTGTAGCTACGTCGGCGATGTCCACGACTGTCATCTCTTCCACGCCGGGTGAAGGTGACCGGGAGTAGCTGTGCCCATACCTACGACAGAGATATAAAAATTTGTAAAACCAATATACAATAACTAGTAGCACCTGACTTGAAGATAAACACACACTAACACTACAAAGACACATACCGGACGTCCTTGGGACTATTCTTGCAGTTTTTCTCAATGTGACCTCCGGTAACATTTATTTTCCAGTCTCCAGCTTTACAGTCATGGGCCCAGTGATCATCGGAGGTCCTTTCACAAGAAACTCCCGAGATCCACGTTGAGTCTAAAGTTTATTTCCCCCATTAAAAAGATTTAATTAGAGGATGACGTAAAAACTGTTTACATCATCATAATGAAAAATATGAATTACATTTAATTAAAGTGACCTTAGTAAATGAAAACAGTCGGGTAAAATGAGATGCGTTCGTCAAATAGGAGAAAATTTCATAAGTTCTGTTTTAAAAAGCAACTAGGCACGAAGCACTTCTAAGGCGAGCTCCCTATCGCCTCACATACTTCGGGTGCAGCGCACAACACCAGGTGGCCCAGAAGGTTTTGGTCGCTTCACACCTCCGTCGCCTCTTGCACACGAATATTACAGAAATACCCTTCATTGGACGACCTAGAAAATGAAGAGAGCATCAAAGCATGTGTTGCTCCGACCTCCACCTCTGTTAGTACTTATATATTTATGTTTGTGGCTTTGTGCTATCATTATAATGATCACTTGTCTTAACATTTATATGAATTTTTTTTGCAGCTTGAACAATGAGTTCTTCAAACTATGGTGTATCAGATCCCAATAATAGAAATAACTTCACTTGCTCATTTTGTGATAAATGCATGGTTGAGGTATGTATCAACACTTAGTAGGGGCTATAGGAATGTGACAAAATGCGATAAATGTTCGGACTATGTGCAAGAGGAAGTTCGAGCTTTCATGATGGAGAAAGTTCAACTAAAGATGGAAATTCAAATGTTTCCCATGCCTATGAAAACACAATGTGATGAATATGATGCGAGTTATTGTATACTCAAGAATCTAATTCATTGGCGGAAATGAAGGAGCCTTTCAAAAAAAACCAAGAATGAAAGGTCCACTTGACATGTTCGTCACTCTTAGGCTAATCTTGGAAAGGAGATTCATAAAGTGGTGGAAAATGAGTGTAGAGATAAAACTTGTAGGAAAATTGCTAGGTTTTTTTATGATGTGTCGGCATTTCTTTTAATGCCGCAACTTATCATAGCTTTGGAGAAATGTGTGAGGCCATTGAACAATATGGTCCGGGATTGAAACTACCTAGCATGCCTGAGCTGAGGGTTACTCTTTCTAAAGAAGTGCAAGCCACGGAGAATGCTATGAAGGAGCATAGAAAGGAGTAGACTAAAGTTGGTTGTTCAATTTAATCCGATGAATGGCGTGATTCAGTTGCATCCAAGGATATAGTGAATTTTCCCAAGTGTTCTATGTTCATAAGATCTATCGATGTTTCAGAGGTAAAAAAAAGATGTTAGTATGTTGTATAAAGTGCTTGATGACATGGTTGAGGAAGTTGGTGAGCAAAACGTGATTCAAGTTGTGACATATACTAATTAGGCCAAGGCCGATAAGAAAGTTAATTTTTTTTTACAATCTATTATTATTTTAATTAATGAACTTTATATAATTCTAATTTGTTTTCTTATTGTTGTAGGAAAACTGATTTAGGCAAAAAAATACCTTATCTTTATTGGATCCTTGTGCCACACATTGTATAAATCTTATGTTGAAGGATATTGAAAAAATCCCCAAGTAAAGAATGCACTTAAAATGTGTATCTACATGAATGATTATATATATAACCATATTCCACTTTTGAACTTAATGAGAAAGTTCACAAATCAAAGAAATTTGCATAGGTCATTGGTTACTAGATTTGCAACTTCCTTCATCACTATTTCACAATGACATAAATAAAAAGAAAATTTGAGGAACATGGTTATTTCTGATGAGTGGAAACAATTCAAGTGGTCAAAGGTTGAAAAGATAGCATCTTTCATTTTACAACCCAATTTTTGGAGTTATTTATTCTCTTAAGTTGGTGGGGCAACATGTGAAGCTTCTTAGGATGGTTGATGGTGAGAAGTCGGCTATGAGATACATTTATGAAGTCAAGGGCTAAGGAGGCTAAATGTATTTCATAATACATTTATGAGGCCTTTGGTATTATTAACAATAGATGGGATTGTCAGCTTCACCATCCTTAGAACTTTCATTAGTGGCCCCACAACTTAAAGAGAATAAAGAACATCCTTCAAAAATTGGGTTTCAAAATGAAAGATGCTATCTTTTCCCAGCATCCTTTGACCACTTGAATTGTTTTCACTCATCAGAAATAAACATCTTCCTTAAATTTCTCTTTTGTTTATGCCATTGTTAAAGAGTGAAATTGCAAACTTAGTACTCGTCGGCCTATGCAATTTCTTTGATTTGTGTATTTTCTCATCAAGTTCACATGTGGAATATGATTATATATATAACCATTCATATAGATACACAACTAGTGCATTTTTTACTTGGGGAATTTTACCAATATTCTCCAACATAAGATTTATGCAATTTGCCGCATAAGGAGTCCAAAAAGGATGAGGTCTTTAGCCTTCCTACAACAATACGGAAACAAATTAGAATTATATAAAGTTCATTAATTAAAATAATTATAGATTGTAAAAAAAATTAAACTTTCTTATCGACCTTGACGTAATTAGATGCATTATTTGTCACAGCTTGAATCACGTTGTGCTCACAAACTTCCTCAACATGTCATCAAGCACTTTATACAACAACATATTGACATCTTTTTTTTACCTCTGAAATATCCATAGATCTTATGAACATAGAATCATTTGGAGAGTTCACAAGAAAGTTCACAATATTCTTGGTTGCAATTGAATCACGCCACCCAAGGGGTAATATTGAACAACCAACTTTAGTCCACTCCTTTCTATGCTCCTTCATTGCATTCTCCGTGGCTTGCACTTCTTTCTTAAGAAGAGGAACCCTTAGCTCATACATTGCTAGGTGGTTTCAATTCCAGCCCATATTATCCAAGACCTCACACATTTCTCCAAAACTAGGATAAGTTGTGGCATTAAAAGGAATGTCAACATCATTAAAAAAACCTAGCAATTTTTCAACAAGTTTTATCTCTTAACTCTTTTTCCACCACTCTTTGAATCTCTTTTCCAACACTTTTGTTTGGATTATCCTAAAGAGTGACGAACATGTCGAGTAGACCTTTTATTCTTGATTTTTTGGAAGGTTTCTTTCTTCCTTTCCGCTCAATGGATTAGATTCTTGAGTATCCAATAACTCATCATCATATTCATCACTTTGTGTTTCCATTGGCATGATGAAACATTTGAGTTTCCATTTTTGATTGAACTTTCCCCATCATAAAAGCTCGAAGTTCTTCTTGCACAGAGTCCGTACATTTATCGCATTTTTTCACATTCCTAAATTTCCCACTAAGTGTTGTTTCATTCAATATGCTCCTCTGGTGCATTTACCACAAAATGAGCACATGAAGTTATTTCTATTATTGGAGTCTGATACACCATATTTCATTGCAGGATCTACAGGGCCTGAAGATGCAATTGAGTTTGAAGAACTAATTGTTCAGGCTGAAAAAAATTCATATAAATTTCAAGACAAGTGATCATTATAATGATAGCATAAAGCTACAAGCATAAATATATAAGTACAAATGATTGAAGAGCAAAAGGGGAGAAAAAAAAGAAGAAAAGAGAAACAGATCGAAAGAAGCCAAAGAACAAAGAAGAAGAAGAGGGAGGCCTACGTGGCGACTTGGCGGCGAGTCTGGTGGTCGGCGGCAGACAGCAGAGCGGGAGGTAAGAGCAGCAGATGCTTTGATGCTCTCCATTTTCTGAGTCGTCCAGTGAAGGATATTTCAGTAATATTTGTGTGCAAGGGGCGACGGAGGCATGAGGCCACCAAAAGGCGTGCCTTTGGGCCGCCTTATGTAGTGGG
>JAWWMW010093524.1:0-11538 GCA_035048345.1 Echeveria elegans
GGGTCCAAAAATTTGTCGATCGAGTCACGCCCGTGTTTGACCGTTTTGATTACACATTCGGGACGATGCATATCCGTCGGAATTAAAAAATAAAAAATTAAATACAAAAAATTAAATTTAACAGAGAAACAATTCCCGTCAGGACGACGGGATCACCACTTGTCTATTATATAATAGAATACAATCTATGATCAAATATAAAATGAGCAAAATATCCTTGCCTTCTATCATTTATTACAAATCATGTCATCAATTAAGTGTTGATTGTATTTTAACATATTTAATCATATTTGACCTTGTATTTGACCATATATTTGACTGTATTTGATCATGTAGATTTCAAATCCGTATGACTGCTTATTTGACCAACTGATAACCATATCTAACCGGATAGATTTCACATTCAGAAATCGGATGATGGGTGAACGTATTAGACCGTATTTTATCGATTACTAATAAAGACTTTACGGTATTTGACCGAACATTTGATCAATTGTTGATTGTATTTAAACAGGTGAATTTCACATTCGTATGACTGATAAACGTACTTGACCTTATTTTATTTTTAAAATCAAGGCAACATGGCATGTTCCACAGATTCACCGTCGGCGGGTGGCCATCTAGTATAAGAATAAATAAATAAGCCAGAAAACCCTAATTTCGCTCAATCGCGCCTCTCTCTTCTCTCCGTCGAAACAAAACGCAACGGATTAACAAACCCTAATTCACCAACCAACCAATCGATGTCGGCAGCGGCGACTGCGTACGATGAAACCGGCGCCGGCGGAAAGTTTAGACGAAAACCGTTGCGGAAATCTCAAGCGACGCCGTACGATCGGCCGCCTATCGCTATACGAAACACGAGTAGTAGCAGCGGTGGCAGTGGCAGTGGTTGGTTGTCGAAAATTATTGATCCGGCGTCGAAACTTATTAATGCAAGTGCGCATAGGCTGTTCGGTTTGGCGTTTAGGAAGCGGCTGCTTCCTCCTCCGCAACAACAGATGCCTCCTCCCGCCCCTAGGCAGGATGCGTCAGGTTATTTATTTATAACTGTTGATTTTGTGGATGTTTTTTTTGGGTTGAATTGGTGGTTAGTGTTTTTGCTGTAGTGTGACTTTAAAAATATATATTTTGCTGTGAATTATGTGATGGTGATGGCATCGTGGTGGTGTTCTCTGTTTTGTTTTTGGTTTAGTTGGATGCAAATGTTGTTAATTACTCGTGATTCTAGTGGGGTGTGGTTTTGAGAAATTGTAAATGGTTAGCATGGTTTATTTAATATGGATTGAAATCCTTGGGTAGATGTGCGGAACTTGTTCAAGTGAATACTAGTGCAATAGTGCACTGTAACGATTTTCTCTCGTGTACCTTTTTGGTTAAGCTGTGGGAATTTAGTGGTTTTTGTGTATGTGTAGTGATTAGGTAGGGTGAATTTCTCATTTTAGCTGTATATACAGTGTAACTATGTAGTTGCTATATTATTAGTGACTTGTCAATTGCTTCTATGTTTATATGTTTTGGCAAAGCTGTTTTATTTTTCCTCTTTCTGCACACGATATGGAATCTCTCAAAATTTTGATGGATTGTTGCAGAGATAACCAGAACCACAGACTCGGTGCCAAGGAGTGAGATCCAATTTAAAGTTGGGGTAAGGCTTGTCTTATGTCAACAATCTGTATCCAGATGTTATTAGTCGACTATTTCTTTGATGCTTCTGAGTTATATGTTTATATCTATCTGCTCTGCTGCGGTTGACGGTTGTCTTATAGTATATGTATGTAGATTAAATTTCTTTTCATGGATGGCTTGGATTTTATACATTTTAAGTTGACTAAGGTGTTTGGCCTTTGCTTTATATATTACAGGATCAATTTGGAACCGATCATCGCACCAGCAAACATGTTTCGTTGGATAACGACGGCAGAAACCAGGGGATTTCTGATCTCGAGAAAATTTTGGCACAGAAAACCTTTACAAAGTAAGATAATTTTGCAATATTTTATGTTACAATTGCCACATGTTTTGGAACTTGAAACTTATTGCTCCATTCATGGGGAAACATTTGCAATGGTTAGTTAATGGCCCGTTGCTACTGGATAGCTCACTGTAGCAAAACTATCACTGGTTCATTTTAAATTTTGAATTTGTATATTGCTTCCAAGCTCAAGCATCGGTCTCGTGTATGATGTGTAGTATTTGAATCTGTCTGACATAACTTGAATCTGTTTGACAATCCACTGTCATTCTCCATTTATTGTACTAGTCCACTAAACTCCAAATCTTTCCCAGATCAGAGATCAATCAGTTAACTGCCTTATTGAATTCACGAACCGTCGAAGATAATGGGAGGATAGAATTAGAAGAAAGAGTGCCAAAGACTGTATTTGAGGATGGAACTTCTAGTGAATTCAAGTCTCCATTAGTTCCAGCTAACAACTATAATAGCATAAGATACCCTGGAGAGACCTCATCCCTTTTTTCAAACGCAAAGGTATGTTAGCTTTCATTATAGCTCGTGCATGATTCTCAATATTCATGATATGTTTCTATAGCATAGAGTAATATTTTTTTTTATTAATGCTATAAAAATTTAGGTTATGGATGACGAGATTGCCACCCCAGCAGAACTTGCAAAAGCTTATATGGGTAGTAGGCCTTCAAAAGTATCGCTTTCTATGCTAGGTTCAAGGAGTCAGGCTATTAAGAAGGACTTACCTTTGATAAATAGTGTGGTGTTTCCTTCACAGTCACCTTCCATGAGCTCAGCTAATAAGTCTCTGTGCAGAGTAAGCGCACTTGAGAATGGATACATGACCCCACGTTCAAGAGGCAGATCTGCAATATACAGTATGGCCCGCACTCCATATTACAGCGGGCAAAAGGTTCGCTCAAATGACGGCATACTCTTCCATAAATAAATAAAAATGCGGCATTCTCGTTAAATTTCTGAGATTATTTCAGCGGATGGTTTGAATTTGGTTTAACTCTTGATTTTCACTTTTTAGGGATCGGATGTCAGAGATGTTAACAATTACAATTCTCAGTCACCTCAACTTGCATTGGAGGCTAATAAGAAACCTAGTTCTAGACAAACGGTATAAATATTGATCTTAAGTCTGATTAGTAGCGCATTTTAGAATTATATGAGTATAATAGCTTTACAAGTTTTTCTTGCAGGCTTTGAAGCGTCGGAGTAATGTTTTGGATGGTGATATTGCGTCTTCTGGCCCTATCCGTAGAATCCGTCACAGACCTAGCCTGTTATCTTCAAAAAGATCGAATGAACCTGCTGGTGGGAGCTCACCTAACAATGAACTGGGGGTTCTGTCAAATTATGGTTCAAAAAATGCACAAAGTAGAACTCCTGATGAAAACGTCATGTCTGTTCCATCCCAGTCAAGTGTTGTTGCTCAGAAGATTCTACAGCAGCTGGAAAAGTTGTCTCCTTCACCGAAGGAGAAATCAACTGGGCACAAGTCAGTGGTATTGTCTGGGAAATCAGCCTTCACTTTGACGCCAGATATGTTGTCCGGGGAGGCTTTGAGAAATCTTGAAAAGGCAGAATCATCCAAAATCATCGACTCATCTCAAGAGAACATTAAGGCAAATGCTTCAGTTCGAAGTGTGGCAACAAATGAAGAGCTCAATGTTTTAAATGGTAACAAGTTAGAAGAGAATGGGTCACTAAAACCAACAAGCGCTTTGAAAAGTAACTCGGAAAGTGCTTTTAACTCTCGTGAGCATCCTCTTGCTGAAAATGAACCGGCATTCCAGGTCAGTGGTCTTGTGGTATTTTTTCTTAGCTTAACTGATAAATTGAATGGTAGGAGTTGTTACTTACATATCATATTTCTGGGAGCTCTTTGTAGTATCTGGTTTGATATCAATTATTTGGCACTCAGTGAAAGTCACTTGAATAGTAGCTTAATATTGAGATTGGCTTACAAGTGATAATCTTTAGAGTTTTGGTTTTTAATTTCATTTGCTGGGATATAATTAAGTATATAAATGATGTAACTGACAATCGCACGTTGCCATTCTTTATGAGCACACACTTTTTATGAAATTTTTTGTTAGCATTCAAGTTAATTTGAAACTACATAAAGGCTGAAGCTAATAATTTGTTCTCTCTTTTTATCCAAATGGCTACTTGGATGATAGTAATGGGTGTTCAAATGGCTAATCATTCATTCTGGACAAAGTTAAAGTCAGTATTCTTCATTCCTTGCAGGATAATAATCCCTATACTAAGTCTAATAAAAATAGGACAGTTCCCAATGGGTCTATCAAATATGGAATGGAAGGCAAGGTCGCTTATTCATCAGGATCTCCCACTGATCCTATTCAGCCAACTGCCACGGATAATGCATCACCTCTTTTATTTGGTAAAGTCTCTTCCGATAAGCAAACCACTATGCCACGACAAGTTGAGAATGATAAGCTCCCATCTTCTACATACACATCATCATCACCAGCTGCTAATGACTCTCAAGTCCTGCAAACTTCAACTCTACCGGAATCAAGGACTTCAATTTCAAGGTAGGTTGCGCAGTGTGGTATGCAACATTCTGATTGCGTAGTACTGAAGCACGCTAAATACACTAAAATGTTTTATGTTGCATACTTCGGTTACTTTTTATTTGCCAACTTCCTATGTATGATGCACTGCGCAATATGCTTGATTATACACTAAATATTTTGACTCAGAATGTGGTATTGTGCTCTTTGTTCCTGACAGTATCTTCATGCCTAGGATATTTATATTTATTGACTAACATACAAGTTTAATTTCTCTTTAACTTGTTGTGAATCATACGTAATATCCTGGAACAATCTTTCACTAATTATGTTCCCGTTTGTTTATGCAGCAGGTTGTCTGATACTCCTGAAACCAACCCTGGTGATAGCAAGGGCACTCATGGGGCTGTTGCTGTGGATGCAAGACCTTCGACAGCTTCTAATGGCATATCAACTACTTCTGCATTTTTCTCATCCAACGTGTTTGCCAATAATGGATTCGCAAATTCTTCATTTACTGTTCAACCTGCTTTGACTCAGTTCAGTGGTGCCGACGGTCAAAATGTTAATTCGCTTACAAGTACAACCTATGCTGCCAGTGTTCCTTGTGCAGCAACAGGAATAACGTCAAGTGGCGCCAGTTTATTTTCGAATTCTGTTGCACCATTTTCAGTGTCTCCAGTTTTCGGGAACTCAACAAGGAAGGATCCACAAGTAACCTCATATGCCAGCAGTCCACCTTCAGATTTAGTAACTGTGAAGCCAATAACTGCAGTGAACAACGCGACCAGCAATCCTTTTGGCGGTGGTGGGACATCTTCAGCAACAGCAAACGGGTCGAATGTCTTTTCTGGTTTTGATTCTTCCATGAGCTCTCCTATGGTGGACAACCAGGGTCTTGTTTCTGTTAGCAATGCTGACAGCAATCAGGCAAAGACTGCTACCACAGTGGCCGAAAGTATCCCGCAGAATGCACTGTTTAAGTTTGGCTCATCTGGTTTTTCTTCAGCTCCTACATTCGGCTTATCTGGGTCAATTAACTCCGCACCTGCAAATTCCACGATTAGCCTACCGGCTCCCATGTTCGGTCAAAATTCGTTGCCCTCTTCAAAAGAAGCTGGATCCGTGGGCTTGAATGGTGGTTCATCAAATAGCTTGTTTGGTTCGAATTGGAATCTTAACAGCTCTCCTTTGTTTAGCTCTACTACCAGCTCCTCAACGGTTCCTCCTGTCTTCCAGTTTGGGTCCGCTGCAGCCTCATCTGCTCCTGTTCCATCCAGCAGCACTCCTGGATCTTTGTTTGGGTCATCAAGTGCCACATTCTCATTTACTTCAGCTGCTGCTAGCAGTTCTCCATTGCTATTTTCTGCATCTCAGCCTGTGGCGGAAAGCACCAAGCCTGCATTTACTTTTGTCTCATCAGCTTCTCCTCCAACTATCAACAATAATAACCAGACAAGTAATGAGGATAGTATGGCAGAGGATACAGTACAGACATCTGCACCCTCCACTCCAGTATTTGGCCAGCCGCAATCCAGTTCAAATCCTGTATTTAATTTTGGCTCTCCATCTCCTTCAGTTACTCCTGGTACAGGTGTCTTTCAGTTTGGAGGTCTGAACCAAGCACCGTTTCAAGCATCTGGTAGCTTTAATGCTGGTGGTAGCTTCTCCCTAGGTAGAGCAGATGACAAGTCTCAGCGGAAAATTGTCAAGGTAAGGAATCCAAAGCGGAGGTGAAGCAGTGCAGAGGCAAAAAATGAAGAGCACACATTAAAAGACATTAAGGGGTTAGAGCACTGCCATTCACAAGTATGCTTGAGATGAATTGATGTTGAGAAAATGTGGTAGTAAAAGATCAATCATCATCATCAGGTAAACTAGTAAAGTTCCTACTTATCCTATTTTGGAAACTGTACTAGTGCCGCATTTTTCATGCATCTTGACTGTGCTGAAATAGTGTAAGATGAACATGATGCAAAGGTTAAGCATCCTTGTTGTTGTACTTTAAATGAGATTGTGTTCAAAACGACGATTTCTGCTACATATACTACAGAATTGTTTTTAGTGGTTCCCTTCTGCACAGCAAGGTTCTCGCTGACTAGAGACGATACATGCTTTGCTATGAATGCAATAATCTATTAAATCGTTCTTTTATGCTATGGACGTTGACTATGAATGCCTAACCTTGATCCAATATTATAATGGGGTAATTTTCTAATGGTATATGAGGTTTGTCATATTAACACTTTCGTTATTTATATTTTTGAAATTTATTCGTACACAAACTATTAGCTCTTCCAGTTCTTGAAATATGTACGGCAGGGAAAATGAATTTCAAAAACACAAATGCCGAAAGTGCAGGTTTGCCAAAAGTGCTTTACACATATAGCGAGGAATAAGCATAAATTGGAATAAAGAAAAATAGGAATAGGAGTAAGCATAAATCGAAATAAGGAAAAATAGGAATAAGACAAAATAAAAATAAAACTAAACTGGAATAAAGAAAAAATAAAAATAGAAATAAGCATAAATCGGAATAAGAAAAAATAGAAATAAGATAAATCGAAATATGAGAAAATAGAAATATGATAAAAATAATAAAAATAATAATTTAAATTCAGTTTGTACAATACCAAAAATTGATCGACCGAGTCCTTAATAGAAAAACAACCTAAATGCCAAATCAATTAGAAAAATATATACGATCTAAAAACTACATGGCTTGGCTCCAGCAGTACATGGATGTCGACCTAATTGGCTTTGTTTAATTAAAACATTTAAACCGCATCGGGTGGTTCAATTTAAAACATGACCGTTGCCAAAATGTTTACATTAGCCATCAATCCAGTAACATAACACCACGTGTTCGATCGACTCTTCGTCTCCGTTTTCAACTTTTGTAGCCGTTTGACTCTTCACTTATCAGAAAAATCAACAATTCCAGATTTTAATCGCCTGTCAATGATGGAAGGGTCAATTTTCCAGAACAGCATGGTGAAGAGTATGATGAAAGGCACGATTTTGAAGAAGCTAAAGTCGATCAAACAAGTTGGGTATTTGAAACCTGACCGGATTCTACAGGTCAGAGCAGCTGAAGGGCTTGTGGATTCCATTCAAAAGATTTCAAATTTCGTCACTAAGAAAACCGATCAAGATTTGAGCTTGAGGGTAGAGAAACATGCTGACGTAATCATTCAAGAGGAAGGTGATGGAATGGAGTTTGAGGATAAGGAAAATGTTAGACCTTTTGATGAAATTGATGTTAAAGATTCGATCTTCGAAAGTCCAGTGGGTGAAATTGATGTTAAATATTCGATCTTGGAGAGTCCAGTGTGTGAATTTGATGTTCAAGATTCGATCTTGGAAAGATTGGGTGAAATTGATGTGTCGTCTTTCCGGCGGCCGGATTCGAATGCAGGGAGCTTATTTGACCCTAAACTGCTGGAAGCATTTGAGGAGGTAAAGAGATTACATAGACTGGTTAGCGTCGGAGCTGAAGAGAAGCTTTTAACTAATTTGGATCGGATAGTCGAAAAAGAAGAGGAAGATGAAGGAGAGCGGCCATTGAAGGTACAGAAAACGGAGCACGATCCGCTAGCGGACTTTGAGATAAAATGTCTGCCAGGTGGATCAGACTCGGTAGTTCTATACACCACGACATTGCGAGGTATTCGCAAGACATTTGAAGATTGCCAAAAAATTAAGTTCCTTCTACAAACATTTAAAGTACAGTATTTCGAACGAGATGTATCGATGCATTCAGAATACAGAACAGAGATGTGTAGAGTGTTAGGAAAAGATGCGGCCTTACCGCCGCGACTATTTGTTAAAGGGAGGTATATCGGTGGAGCTGAGGAGGTGCTGAGGTTACATGAGCAAGGGAAGTTTAGAGTATTGTTGGAGGGGATTGGAGTTGATGAAGGGAATGGAATGTGTGATGGTTGTGGTGGGATGAGGTTTGTATTGTGTTTTAAGTGCAATGGGAGTAGGAGAGTTAATTTGGATGGAGGTTGGGAGAAGTGTGGTGTGTGTAATGAGAATGGGTTGATTGTCTGCCCTTACTGTTGTTGAAAAAAAAAATCTCAAACATTTTGTTCATTTATTTCTATTTTTTTCAATTTTTTATTTCATGTAAATAAGAATTGAGAAAAAGAGCCCAATAATAGTTGTGAAGTGTTTAACATGTAGCGGCCTAGCCGTAAATCACTTGACACAAGATTAACATGGATCATCCAAGTAGTAGTTCCCTTTTTAAAACAAGAAGTTTTCAATCGCTGTAAAGGAACGCTGTTTGCTAGAATATACATAAACCGGCTGATCATCAAACTGCTGAAAATCCTCCGGCTAGCTTTTTATGAGTGTATACAGCATCTTGGTAATAAGATATAAAGAAAGCTTCGGCTTGACTTTGTTGCTTTATGTTGCTTCTGTTGAAAGAAGGAAAAAAAATAGTAGTAACAATTAGTACATTGAGGTCACATGCAGATCTAGATGTTTCAACTTGAACTCTCCATTTCCCTTAAACAACATTTTTTAAAACTTCAGTATACATAGAATATGCATATCTAATGATACCATACCATCAGTTTACATTACTTAAGAATAGTGCTTTATGCTGCGAAATAATAGCACCTCATATTTTGTGAATCAGTAAAACTATCCATTATAAGGTGATGTTCAATGCATGAAAAACAGGTACATACCTTTTGTTTAGAATCCTTAATTCTCTCCTTAGCAGAAGAAACTTGATTTTCCCCAAAACTACGGCTGTGAAGAATATCTCGCTGCATCTCATACCTGTAAAATACATTTTCTCAGCATGTTTGATGACATTAAGGAATAATCAGCACAGCTGATGATAGTGGCTTTTCATAATATTGCAGTTTGTAGAGGCTATGCAATAGAACTAGCACCATGGCAGCAATAACCATATGCGATTCTCAAATTGCTTTTAAGTTAGAAACTAAGTCACTCAGAAGGATTTGAGGTACCGATTTTGCACAAACAAGGTATTATGTAATATACATAGTTGTGTACTCGTGAACTTCTCTTCTGCAATTCCGCCACTATTTAATATCTTAAAGAAATTAAAAACAAGATTTGAGACCATATAACTCACGCTCTCTTTTGCTTCAGCTTTCTCCGCGCTCTAGCTTTTACAACTTCCTGCGCAGGACCAGGGCGC
The DNA here is from genome assembly GCA_035048345.1 of Echeveria elegans. Taxonomy (NCBI): domain Eukaryota; kingdom Viridiplantae; phylum Streptophyta; class Magnoliopsida; order Saxifragales; family Crassulaceae; genus Echeveria; species Echeveria elegans. The sequence goes on from JAWWMW010093524.1 coordinate 9,704, forward strand.
GTCTTCTTAATTTGTTCCTTATACTTATCCACTTCAGCATCAAGCCTGCAAATCTTCTCCACTACCATCTCCCATCTTTCACTCCACTGTACCAAAGATGAAGCACAATTATTCCAGATCAATTGCTTAAAGCAAACTCCAAAAAACCACAAAAACAATTACACCCTTCACATCTATCATTCTTAAAGAATTTACACAAACAAAAAAAATCCATGAATGAGTTTTCCATAACAGCAAGGTTCTCTTAGCATTGTTTCACCTCTTTTACTCCGCGTAACGGAAACTCCGAAAAAGCACCAAAATAAATACTCCTTTCACATTCAAATAATTAATTTTCTCACAAGATTTGCCAATTACAAGTTCCTTGTCTTTCAACAATCAAAATTCAAAATAAATTATTAACATAAGAAAATACAAAAACCAAAGCACTAATCAAAATCATCAGTCGTTCTCAAAAGCATGAAAACTCTCCATCAGGCATCAACAGATCTACAAAATTCACACAACCACAACCATCATCATCAGTAAACGAAGACGACACAACGCAACTCAACAACCATGTGGTTCCGGTTATTCAACATAGCAGTAGCGACAAACCAACAACCGATACCAACGGTTAATAGATGAAAAATCGAACGGCTATACCTTATCACGAGCGGCGTTTGCAGTTGCTGCAGCGGTCGCCGGACGTTGATCGTCTTTATTCATCTTCTTCCGGCGCGTGCGAGGTTTGAAAGGGACGAAGGAGAGAACGGTCAACAGCGTGAATTATCTGTTGACTGATGTTCGCGTGCGTTGCTACTATTTGCTATTTACTCCTAATTGTTGTGTCATAATTAATTAGGAAAATGATTAAAAAATAATCAACTCATACTGCTTCTCTTCTTTCTGACTGTTTTTTTTCTTTTACAGGACTGCTGACTGGGTGATTGACGTAGTATCAGACGTGGCAGGTGACATGGCTGCTGATTCGGCTTGAAGCCTCCGGGCTCCGGAAGCAACACAAGCGAGACCAAATCAAGGCGACCTGATGTGGCAGTTTCCCTAGAAGCATGTGAATTTAGGTGTTCGCCTTCGTATCTCTGCTTTGTGCTTAACGCTAGTTGGTAATATCTTATGATCATGAAATCTAATGATAGGTTGGCGCCAATTGTCTGTTTTTCTTTCTTACATGTTAGCTATCCAAGACGGATACTTAACCTCTTGAATGAAATCAGCATCTATGAGTTTGTTCACGTCTCTCTCTATTTCTGGTATCAACTCTGGTCTAAAACGTCTTTGTAGTTGCTTTTTTGGTCTTCTAATTGCTAGCCTATGAACCACAATTTTTGGATTGAGCCCTAACATCTCCGTATAGTCCAAGCGAAAACATTTTAAAATTCCGTCAACAATTTGAAGTATTCATCTTCCTCTTCTTTGTTGAGAAATGCACTTACATAGATGGGGCGTGGATTTTGAAGTACCAAGATTCAACTCTTTCAAGTCATATAGTGTGGATTGCCCTCCATCTTCGAGTGTTTTTTGGAGCTGGATCAGCCTCCACTTCTTTGTCTTTGTCGAGTATTTCTTCGACAGTAATGTGACAGGATGCTATTATGTCATACTTAAAGATATTCTCCTCTTTCATTTGTTCTTCTTTTCTCAATTAGGCCTAAAGTCTGAACACCGATTGCTTTTGCTTACGGGAGACTTGGACGGGATTTTTATCGTGTCGACTTTGTATGCCTAGTTGATTGAATACCGATGAGTTTATTTTTTAAGAGAAAGCTTGTTTCTCAGAGGGCGTGTCCAGCCTTTCAAACACGGACATGATTTGGCTAGTGGTGGACTTATCC
>JAWWMW010093534.1:0-11537 GCA_035048345.1 Echeveria elegans
CGATCAATTTTACGATATAAAAGTGAAGAATACAAGCAAATAGGAGTGTTAATATTTGACATTTACAACACCGATCACTGATTGTATATGATTATTATGCAGGATGGTGGGACAAGATTCAGCAGGAATGCCCCGAGAGGAGGTGGGAGTGATATGTTTCTGGATCCCTCCTCATCTCCTAAGATCAGATCCTCTTGCCTCCGGATGATGACTGATGATGATATCTTTTATGGACAATTCACTTCCGGCTTGTTGGATATACACTCTCTTGACACTGAGTTGTTGTCTGAGGTATCAGTCTCTATCCCCCTTCGCCAGGGTCAATCATCTTAATTCCACAATCTATCTAGCTTTTCGTGTTATAACTTCCTGTTATTTGTGCTCCATTTATTGTGTTTTTTGTGTATGTTATGATAAGTGATGTTTCGCTTTGAATTCCCTCTGTCACTAGCCAAAATAATGTGATTCATGTGTCTTCCCAGTTCCCACTCATCTCAGATTGCGGCTCCTTGCCTGTTGGAAAAAAACAGCATTTCAGCACCATATGCATTCCAAAAGTTGTGATGATTTTGAGCAATATTCTTCTTCTGAAAAACTTGTGAACAAATCCCGTGGACCAACTGAAAACAGTCTCACTAAAAGTTTTGCAGCAGATAAGGAAACGGCTAACAATGTTGCCAAGATTAAAGTAGTGGTTAGTCGTCTCTATTCTCTTCTTTACTGGGTACATTACTATACTTTTATAAAAGATAATTATCTTTTAATATTGTTCATTGATTAGTATATCCAGATCTCAGCTTGTGGAATTATGGTGTGATTATGTTTCGGTACAGGTCCGCAAGAGACTTCATGAAACAAAGTTCAAGGTAAGTTTTCTTCGACTTACCAAATGGCATTTTCTGTTTGCTAACACATTCGTGAATCAGTATGTTCAATTTAAGTGTGCGGTTTAGTATGTTCCTTAGAGCACTCTGTTAGGTCACCATATCATCAAAAGTACCTTGAAGTGCTTTAGTGGCTACTAACCTTTTGTTTTTCTCCGTATATTTCCACTTCTGTGTATTTATATAGTCCAATTCATGAACTAGTAGCTGACTCATTTGTCAAATTCCTAAGATTAGGCTTACAATAATATCCGGCAACCGCTTTGTTGTATGTAGGAAGTCCAGCCACCTTATGCTGGTTTTGTGGAACTTAGGCCTACATTAAACATCTATCCAAAGATATACTATTCCATTTTAGCTCTATACTGCTTAATAGCAGTCGTTATTATTGCAGGTTGACCTTACAGAATATATAGAGAAGCATGACTTTGCTTTTGATGCTGTGTTGGATGAGAGAGTTTCCAACGAAGAAGTAATGCCGTCTTTGACATGTTAGACTGTTTATGATTCTAGATTATTTGCGATTCTTAATTTTAAGCATGATCTCAATTTGTAATCCACAAATTCCAAACACTTAGGCCCCGTTTGGTTGCGGGAAAAAAAGTGAGGAAAGAAAATTTTAAAGAAAAATGATTTTCCAATGAGAAAGTTGTAAGGAAAATTTGATCTCAATTTGCCTATTTTTTGCATTTTTCTCCCTTACAATCAAACACAAAATTTCATTTTCACTCAAAATTTTCTTTTTCTCACTTTTTTTCCCGCAACCAAACGGAGCCTTAAAGTTTGTTTCGTTTTTAGAGACCGTCCAACCTTTAGTTCCATTGATTTTTCTAAAAACAAAGGCAACATGCTTTGCCTATGGGCTATGGACAAACAGGTAACATTATTGAATTTGTATATTTCTAAGCTGCTGGATGCTTTATGTGTTAGTCAGGAGTAGCATGTAGCATGCCTTTCTCAGAGAATCCTAATTATTGACTATATGGATGCTCATTCTTTTAGTCCCTCATAGTGGAATTTGCTCCGTCTGTTGGAGAAGTGTGAAATGATACTAACTCTTGGATGGTGCATGATTAAAGCCTAAAGTCATACCTTATGTTGTCAGGAAAAGTGTATCATATATATGTCTTAAGTTATGACGGATGACAGTGCCCTGAAATAATGTGAAAAACTGATGAAGAAAATGCAATATAAAATTATGCCATACCCATTTATTGTTACTTAATAATGAGTACTATAGGTAGATGGGAGATTGACCTCCCATTATGTTATGTTTTTTTATTATCTGATGCTCAGGATTATATGTGTACCTTGCTCAGAGTCTGAAATGGTATCCATACCTCTGTCAGACCCATGGCCTTGTTTTGTGTTTTCTGATACATTAATCTGGATAAGAAATATTTCCGAGCAACATAAGTTTACTTTGAATCTCAGGAAGTGGGAAAACTTTTACCATGCAGCCTCTGCCACTCAAAGCTTCCCAAGATATCTTGAGATTAATGCATTACAACTACCATAACCAAGGTTTTCAACTGCATTTCAGTTTTTTTGAAATATATGGTGGAAAACTGTATGATCTCCTTGGTGATCGGAGGTACGCTATTTATGCCTGTTTGTTTACTGCTAAAAAGATTCCATTATACTGTTTGTTACTAAATTTGATCTCTATGTTTTAGAAAACTCTGTATGAGGGAGGATGGGAAACAACAGGTTTGCATTGTTGACTTGCAAGAGTACAGAGTGTCAGATGTTGAGACAATAAGGGATCTCATAGAAAAGGGAAGCTCCGCAAGGAGTACAGGCACCACTGGTGCAAATGAAGAATCATCCCGATCTCATGCTATTCTTCAACTTGTTATCAAGAGATTAGCCGATGGTAGTGAGTCAAAGCCTGCTAGGCCTTTTGGCAAGCTATCGTTTATTGATCTTGCGGGACGTGAACAAGGCGCTTAGTAGTCTCGGTTTGAAGATATATGCACTTCTCGTATGGTTGATATTATAATGAAAACGCCAGTTCCTTTCTTTTTGTATCCACCCTTCACCTTAGCTACTTTGATTCAGGAGCTTGATGCTTCCTTTCCTTGTGTTTTCTCATCTTGTCGAGATATATGGATTTGCATTTGATTCAATGACGATGTAAAATGGTAGCCTATACAGAACATGAATTCATTTCCACAGTAACTAAAATTATGCAAATACATCAAATTGCACATCATCATTAATATTATGCACTAAAACCTTCTTATGTTGCCAGCCAAGGCCGAGCTGTTACACTTACACACACACCGCACTCTACTGTGCTTGGGTTCATTTTATAAAGTAAAACTAAGAACACAATGCAACTGCAACACATAACAAAGCAACGAATTCTAATGCCCTCCACCGTTGCTGATCCCCTCCTTCTCCTTCCCACTCTGATCACTCTCTCTCTCAAACAATGTCCCGATATCCTCCAAGCTCATCCCTTTCGTCTCCGGAACGAAGAAGTATACGAACACTGCAGCTGCTACCATCGCACTAGCAAATATGAAAAACATGTTACTGAATGTTATAGCCTCTGATATGGACAAGAACGACATGCTTACAGCCCCGCTCACTAGCCGGTTTACTGAGACCGACAGGGCTGTCCCTTGAGCCCTCAGCCTTAATGGAAATATTTCCGATGAGTACACCCAAGTGATAGGCCCCAGCCCTAAGGAAAAGAATGAAACGTCCGCACAAACTGCGAAAATCGAAACCACTCTGGCCCATAGAGGCTTGCTGACTGATTGAGTGAGTATCTTCGTGCTGACGCCGAGAGTGGCTGATGAGGCTGCCATGCCGAGTGTGCCCAAAAACAGAAGGGGTCGACGTCCGTAGTTGTCTAGAAACAAAGCTGAGACGATGCAGAACGATGTCTTGGCTATACCCATAAGAATTGTCATCATGATGATATGTTTCCTTTGCTTTCCAACCCCTGCTTCTTTGAATACTATTCCTGCGTAGTAGATCACAGCATCATTACCGGAAGCTTGCATGAAGAAGTTAATCCCAACGGCAGCGATCAGGATTCGACGAACTTGCTTAGTTGGGTGTATCAAAAGCTGCTTCCAGACGCCTTCTTGCTTACCTTTCATGGCCTCAGCCTCCGCGGCTTTGACAATTTCTTGTAACCTGATCTCCGCTTCAGCCTCGGAGTCAGAGGTTCTGTACAGGATGCGGCGCGCCTCCTCCATCCTCCCTTTCATCACGAGCCAGCGCGGGGACTCGGGCATAAAGATGACACCCAACGCAATCCCAATGGCCGGAACACCCGAAATGCCAAGCATCAAACGCCAATTTATATTGGCCGGAAGCGGCGTAAAAGCCAAATTCATAATGTATCCAAGAAGAACACCAACTGTTATAAACACTTCAGGCAACGAGGCAAGAAATCCTCTAGTCATTGCCGGAGAGAGTTCCGCAACATAAAGCGGCGCAATCATTAACGCATAGCCAACACCGATCCCCGCCACGATTCTTCCAGCCATTAAGAACGCGTAGGATGGCGCGAAACCCATAAGCAATGCTCCTAATAGGAACGTGCCTGCCGCAAGAACAATCGTGTACCGCCTGCCGATAAAGTCAGAAGTCTTTCCGGACGCAAGTGAGCCGATCAAAGACGCGAAATTAAGTGATCCCACTAGCACCTCCTTTTTCGAATTCGAAAGGTTCAGCTCGGGTCCAATAAACAGCAAAGCTCCGCCCATCACTCCAATATCTGCCACGAAACCAAATCTCAGATTCAGCCGACACAAAAAAATTGGCAACAAAAAAAACTCACCGTATCCGAGGAGGATGGAGTTGGTGGAGGCGAGAATTGAGCCAGCGAGGGCGTATTTGTTCAGCCCGAGCAACCCTTTCTTTTTGACACGATTCCCTCCACGCTCGATCTCAACGGCACGGTTCCTATCAGCGGCTTCAGCCTCGTTTGCTGACATCTTATGTTACTTACTATATATGTGAACCTACGAGAATTGAAAACAGAACAGAACAGAACAGAACAGAGGATCTCCGAGTGCGGCGATTTTAATGAATGAATGAATAAATGAGATGGCGATGAGGTTGCGGTAGTTTACGGGGCGTGTTTGGTCGAAACAGAATAATGAGTGTGTGTGTGTGGCGATTGCATGCACGAGCGGTGCATTTATTTAGGAGATACTACTAAAGTGGATTAATTAGTGGATTAAGGATAAGAAGGTTTTTAAGTTTGAATGGATGGATAATCAGGGGAACTGTTTGTATGCTTTGACTTTATCACTTAATTAATCTTCTTTTAATCCATTCCCTTTGTTCTCTTTTTGTGGATACTTATTTTCTAAATATGGAAACTGGATCCAATCAACCATGAAAATCTGGAAAGGTAATGATAACATTCTTTTCAACAACTGATGCCAAAAAAATTTACTATTTTTTGGATTCATTACTAGTGCGATTGATGTTCTATAGTCAGAGAAAACAAAGAATCCCAGTCATGAACAATTCATAAATCTTCAATAAATGGTTAGGTTATTAGGTGGTGAACCTAAGACTTGTGAACTCTCAAAACATTAGGACACTAACCTAGTAACTTAATTTGAAGGAAAATTTATCCATGAATTTTGTATGTTATCGAAAACCATCCATTAAAAAAGTAATGTTTACAGAAAGTCACCCTTAACAATTCTGTTAAAACTATTAGTAATATTTATTAAAACTTTATAATGACGAGCGACTTTTTGTTTTGCACCTCTAAGTGCTCAATTGAGATTTTACCAAAGTTGTATAAAAAATCATCCGTAAAAACTTAAAATTTACCGGAAGCCACCATAGTTAATAATTTGATTAAAAATATTATTATTTTTAAATAATATATTAATATTTTAAACAGAATTGTTAGTTTTTTAGAAAGCTAGGCTAAGCCAGTGAGTTAATTAGAAGTGGTCCAAAAAGCTTTGGATCGCGGCAATTACAAACGAGGATGAGCTTGTCCCTCAAGTGCAAATTAGGGATTATAATACTTCATAAAACACCTAATATGTTACAAAACCCGCCCATCCTAAGGTATTGTTAGTTGTAGGTGGTTTTCGGTAAAATTTTAAGTTTTAGCGAGTGTTTCCGATAATTCAATTTAAGTAGCTATTTAGGTACTGAGAGGTGCAAAAAGAAAAAGAAAAAAAAATAAGTCGCTTGTCATTTGAATGTACTTAGGCCATTTTTATTTCTTTCAAATAGACATGAAGTCACAGTTAGAAAAAGATATGAAACCAAGAAATAAGTCTGTAATTAATGTTTTATGTCAATCAAGTAGTACTGTAGTAATGGTAAAACAACCATGTTAACCGGTGACTTCATAATACCATATATATTACGCGGTGTTAACTACTACTTCAGGGATTATAATTCAAACTGAAACAGTCAACAGCATTCAATATAGTAAATTTCTATTAGTAAAATAACAAACTAAGTCGTTTTAAAATCAGAGTGGCAGCCCTCTATCTAAATTCGTTCTCAGGCACCAAAAGAATCATTGTGCAAGATAATTGTAGTAATAATTTATTTTTGGAGTAAACAAGAAGAAAGACTTGGTAATTAAATTGATAAAAAAATCAAATAAATTTTGTTACTCTTACCGTACCATCATTAAACCTAAACAGGTTTCTCTTTTTAAAGACACCGGAACCATTTTGTCCGAGATTGATTATTATACTCCACTAATAATGAATGTGATTCAGTAAATAAGTGAATAAGCCGTTAATAATGTAGTAAGTATTGACAAGAATCATAAATCTGTCGAATAAACACAGAATAATTTATGATGCTGTATTAAAGGATGATTATATTTTGAGTTTAGACGCAACTCAAGGGTATCCATGTCTAGAAGTGTGCGATACTGATTGACATATAACATGCTAACTTCCATGACCACTTATTAATTACTACTTAATTTGTGTGGTAGGGAGTAAGTACGTAGGGGCATCTTTTCCTCATCTCATGATCAGTTTGACACTACGCGTAATTATTTGTTGGGATGTTCATCTCAGCCAGTTAGTTCAAAGACAGCTTTTGATGAAACTATGCATGTATTGCAGGCTGGAGGTGTAAAACCGCAAAAGGGATAAATAAAAGAAGTGTGTTTGGGTGGGAGACGTGACATTATTATTATATCATCGAATCTGAATGTGACAAATGAAAAATAACCAACAAAAATAAGCATAAATGGTTTGAGCAGCAACGAAGAAAACTTTATGATAACAAACATTTGCTAAAAGCCAAGCCATCTGAAAATAAAATGTCACAAAGTGGAACTCTTTGCAGTTCTCGCAATGATGATTTATATAGCTTTTTTACGAAAGAAATAAAGGTAGCGTTTCTAGCTGTGTGGATCTAATTGATCGAGTCCTGCTGTGGTATTTCGCTTTAATAAAAATAAAGTTATTTTAAAGGAATATATATATATATATATTACTTTGTTATTTGGATGGACGACACATTACACAAAAGGCTAAAAAAGAAAAGAAAAAAAATCTGACACTAATACTTTAACCATGCACTAATGTTTTGAATTTAATTAATTTGTTGGTTGATTCCTAGCCAGCAACTTCAATAAATGTTGATTTTCATCGAAAACAATTACAGTGTCAGGTAATGCCATGTACAAATGTATCAAGACAGAATCGGATAGTTTTTTGTTTTTTTTTATTACCCTCTACATTTACATCATGGACGTTTGTGGGAACAAAAATAGAATGGTAAAAAATTTAAGAAAAAAATGATTGCTTCTTAGAAAAGTTGGATTGGAAGCTTTTGTATTGTATGTATTATTTGATTTTATTCTCCTTTTTCATATTGAATTAAACACAATCTTATCTTCTCACAGTTTTTTTTCAATCCCTCGTATATATTTCCATGAACATTACAGTAACAACACATCATAAGCGACTATATGATTTTGTTAATTTCCAGTTCTCACCAAACTTTTATCCTTCTCTGATTAGAGAGAGTATGTTCTTTTTTTGCTCCGTGGAAAAATTAAACTAATTCTTTTGTTCAGCTTACACAATGATTATAAGTAAATCATAAAAATCCGACCAATTAAAGATTTTATTGTGGAGGATAATTGAAGTGTTACATGTAAATGAATAATTTGAAGCATAGAGACAGATTTATAAGTATATGAGAGTGCATGCATGGTTGGGTTGGTGTGGAGTGGTGGTAGCTATCAAAGTAAAATGAGTGACAACAGACAAAGAGTCATCAAACTACCAAGGCATGTTTTGTGGTTCCTCCTCATTCTTTTTCCTGTGTCCAAATTTGTAAAGAGGACGCAACTCAGTCTGTCATTAAATCAATAATGTCCTAAAAGTAAGTGAGATTGATCGAAACATCTAGGATTTTAATGGGTGATGCACCTTTTCCTCATTTGTGTATTTTGGTAGGTTGTGCCTCATTTTCAATTTAGGCCTACGAAATGTATCTTGTGATGACTGATGTGAAACTGAAACGGATCCTTTGTGTGTAGCCGTAGGGATCACATGTGAAATCCACGAACAGCTTGTTATAACTATAGTCTATAGCAAACTGTAGTAAAATGCTGCAATCAAACATATATAAATATGTATTTATCCTGGCAAAAACATACTGATCATTAGGGTTTAACATACGTTTTTTTTCGGTTCAGCACCCCAAATTTAAACATAATAAACAATAAAGAAGAAGAAAACTGCATCACCATTTGTTTTTGTTTTTGTTTTTGGAATCTTGTATTTCAAGATCTTTTCCGTTAGAAGAAAAAAGTGTGTATGAGTTATTTTAAATAGAGCTCGGCAATGTTTCCTACTGTAGTGTTAAAACTTGAAAGTAGTAGTGCTCAGAAGGGATGAGCGACTTAGGGAGTGTTTTGGATGACGTTTTCTTGTGCTTGTCATATCGCATTTAATCTATGTTTGTTAGTCACACTTGAATAAATACGAGCATTCCAAATCGTATTTGAATCAATATTGTATATAAAAATAGGGGATACTACGGCTTCTTTTTTTTTTTGCATGAACTACCGCCTATTGACAAATTACGGTCTGAAATACCATAAGTGACAAAAATGAGGAGATTTAAAAAAAACATGAAATATTTGAAAAAACTAGGATTATTTGAACTATACTTCATTCTTTTATCCAATTATGTGAAATGTTATGAGAATGACATTTCAAACGATCCAAGTTTTGTGGAAAAAATCATTACAAGTAATATTTTAAAAAATCGTCCCCCTTTTGTCACTTACCAAGTTTGAAACGTTCCCAACAGAAGACATGATCACTGAACCCAACTATCAAACGTAAATCTTCCTCCAGAGTAACTATGCTTATGAATCTCACTGCTCGCACGAACTTTATATACGGAGTTACTGGCACATTGATATCGCAAGCTGGATGGCATCGGCTTCTGACAAGTATGATATTTTCTGACGTGATTTCAACTTCACATAACTCTCTGTGTCATGCAGGCCGAGTGAAGCAGATGGTGATTTGACGCAAACTCAGCTACTTCTATGAAGCGGTGTCATTCTTTGATCCAATGTGGATAGAATCTGAGGCACTGACATCCATCCAGATTCTACAATTTCTGCAATTGGAAGAAAAAAAAACTCAAACCGAAACTCTTCCACGGTAAATCCTTCATATTCATACAAAGATTTTCTATTTTACTTCGATAAAATACATCGAATCAAGCAATATTCTTTCAGAGACTACTTGAGCAATAAAGCTACACCCATAATGTGGGGTTTTCACGACCAAACAGCCTCGGAAAACAAAACAAGAGTAACATGGAATATAGGGTCTCTAATCTGTATGACAGTATAGAAGCTACACATCCTTACCAATTCCCTCCCGGACAGATGAATTGGGGGTATGATCATTTCCATCGAATTGTCAAGAAAAATACGTCACCAATATAAAGATGAATCGAGGGTGCATAAACGCAGGAGAGCTCTTCATCTCCTGCATAAATCTGGAGGCGTAAACAATAAGGTTTCTTGATATAAAAAATTCCCAACTAACATTAGCATTGCTTAAAGCCATTTCTTGAGTAATTACCATGAATATATACTTCATGTGGTACTGTGTAGTGAAGAAAAGTGATCAAACTACTAAGAAACTATCCCGCAGGGGACAAACCACATCATAATGCTGCATAAATCCATACTCTATATACTCTACACACATCGTACCTGGAACACAGGAGTTGATGTGATGAAACCAAACGCAAATTCACCAATGCGTGGAAGCCTTATAATCGCCACTTCCTTGAACGCCTGTGAGTTCTGGTCTGCAATGATAAGAGTATATCAGTTACATCAACCTTGACCAGATATAATATATCTACCTTTAACTAAAAAAAATTGGAAAATTCTCAAAGTCTAACTGGTGAAATGGCAGAACTAATTTGCTTTGATGCACCGTAAATATGTCACACAAAAGGTATCCGTTTGATGAACCACTCCCCCAAATTAAGAACAGATGCCCCCAACCAAGATGAAATTAAAACGCCAACCAAGAAGATGAAGGTAATCGAAGTTATGAACACCAGACCTGTGAAGGGCATGTAGGGTATACGTAACTCGTGAATACTATCCAAAAAAACATATCGGTTACAAACAAAAAGGTTTACACCAACCAAGATCAAGGATTGTGAATTCGTACATGTATTAGAGGGTTTCTACTTACTAAAAACGGTTAGCAGTGGGAATCAAGCACTGGTAAAACTGTTTTGATTCAAAGTGGACGATTGATGAAGCGGGAATCAAGCATTCGACTTATTTGATGATATAAGAAATCATAAAAAGGGTATGCTGACTCTATTTTGAAATGATTAAGGATCACCGAAGTAATGTCTAAACCCAAGGATTCAAAGCAAAGATAAAAGATATTTTTTCCGACTGTCTTAATAATAAGGATAAAAATAGGGAACCGGAAGTATCTAATTGTAGCTCTAATGACAGCAAATAACATGGAGCAAGCTAAGAGTTATTCTTATGTAAGAAACCTACATACAATTAACACATATATTGATATAAGCACAATCATAAATATTAAACCCGGATTATTTCCTTACTGAAGATATTAATTCCAAGATGAGCATCTATTGGAGAGAAGAAGCCATCGACAAAATGAATGAACCACCAAATTATATAAAAAGTGATTGCTATTAGCAATACGATGACGCTATAATATTGCAAAACATTTAGTAAAAGTGCTGTCCAACTTATCCAACCAAGAAGAACATAATGTTTGGTGGTATCCACACATGAGTAAATATGTCAAAATTTACATACTGAAAAACAGAATAAACTGTCAGACAGTTAAACTACTACACATGATGGTATCCAGAATATTGTTAATTAAGCATATGTGATTATGTCCTATGAACAATAGCGCAACACGAGTAACTAAGAAATTAAACGTGGTTGCACGTTAGGAAATATTATTCCCTATTAACTTTAGACAAAGCTAGGGATCAGTTACCACTCCTGACTCCAACATAGCATTTTTAACAACATGAAGTACACACATCGGAGTTTTAAATCCCAAAAGCAAATCCTACCAAGACTATAAATCCAAGCAGCCCTAGCATACAAACATGCTTTATACACTCGCACGG
>JAWWMW010093555.1:0-11535 GCA_035048345.1 Echeveria elegans
AATTAATTTAAAACATCAACAGAGAATTTGAAAAAGAATCAACGGGCTTTGGTGGCGTAGGAGTTTACCCTAGGTTATTGCTTCTGCTTTTTTTAATACTTAATTTGTATTTTAATTAATTTTCAGGTGGAATGTGAATCAGTCGAACGAGCCAGTGGTGGCAGAGGCATACTTTTAGTTCTACATTGGCTAATTATGACATGTATGGTAATAGAGTAAATTAGTTTTTAACACCCTTTATTCATAAAATTTGAACTTTAACACCTCTTATTGGATTTAAACACCTCATATTCGCCATTTTTTTGAAGTCGCCTACTCCAACCAAATATCAACTTTAAAAAAATCTTAAAAGATATCAAAACAATTTTAAAAAATTCAAAACTTCATAAAACTGATAAGAAAAATGCAACCGTTTAGTAATACTTTTGATAAAAAATTATGCGTTAAGAATATTTTTGTATAAATTTGATTTGATATTATAAATATTTATCAAATGTAGCAAAAAATTTTATCAAAAATATAAACAAAATGTCCAATAGTATGTCATTATGATTTTGTATGTCTCTGAAATGTTTCATTGTTTATTATTTTTAAATATAAATATTTCACAAAGCTTGAATTTCTCATTATAATTTTTTAATCATAGCAAATAAAATTTAAAAATTTTGTAAAAAATCAGAGACATACAAAATCGTAATAAAAAACTATTGGACATTTTGTTTATATTGTTGATAAACGTTTGTACTATATTTTGGTAAATATTTAAAATATCAAATTAAATTTATATAAAAATATTCATAATGTGTAATTTTTTTATCAAAAGTGTTACTAAAGTGTTGCATTTTACTTATCAGTTTTACAAAGTTTTGAATTTTTTAAAGTTGTTTTAATATTTTTTAAGACTTTTTAAAGTTGAAATTTGGTTGGAGGTGTCGACTTCAAAAAAAGTGGCGAATAAGAGGTGTTTTAATTCAAATGTTTAAATTAGAGGTATTAAAGTCTAAATTTCGTATATAAAGGGCGTTAAAAACTAATTTACTCTTGATAATATAAGGGAGTTGAGGATAGATGTAGACTAAGACTCATATTTATCATTTAGAATTAAGGCTACATATCCACTATTTTTTTCTTCAAATTTTAATAGGGCTGCAGCCCAACCCAAAAGGGGCCAGCTACCCCTGGGTGCAGGTTCAACTTGAGTCACTGAAACCTTGCTCTTATGAGTTTAACTAGATGTGTATTGTCAAGATTGTTGGCGAAAAATTGTTACGATTTGTGAACTGTTATAGTTGCTAACCATATGTTGAATTTCAGACAAAGCTACGAATGACCAAGTGCTAGTTGTTGCTGCGGATAGAGGTGGCAAAATAATTCATTTAGGTAAATGGATTAGTAAAATCCATTAAAAATTGTTAAACGGATTAATGAAATCTATTAAAAAGTATAAGCAGATTAATGAAATCTATTTATGTATAAATAATGTGTAAATTGATTAATGAAATTTGTTGGACTAAATGGTTTAGGACATTTTAATCTAATTCGTTTAATCCATTTGATTAAATGGTCCAATCCATTTAATCCGTTTACACTAAATGGTTTAAATGATTAATTCACCTCAAAAATTTCACCTCCATAAAAAAGTAGGTATCATGTATTTTTGGTCTCGAAATCTGAAATTTTCCTTTGAGGAGAAAAAGGAAAATCGTGTGCAAAAGTTTCAGAGACCGCTCAAGGAAGCAAAATTGAAGGGTAAGAAACCCGCCAGGAGGAATGTAATTGTGAAGTTACCCAAGACCTCACGTCATCCAGTTGACCTGGCCGAGCTTAACAGAGCCGCTCATGAAATCAACCGGCAGTATGTTGAGGATTCTCAGAAGAAGAAATCTGAGGAAGTTGCCGTTGAAGAATCTGACCGTATCACGATACCTGGAATAGAAGAGCGTGGCACAGTGAGTTACGATTTTGCTGCTGAGGCCAAGGTTGAAGAAGTCATCACAAAGTCTTTGAATACTGTTGAGGAGAGCCCTATTGACCATCCTATTGTTGATCCTGTCAATGCTGAGAAGGTGAATGTTGAGCCAGTCTCTGAAGCTCTAATATCTAAACCAGTCGCTGTGAAGGAGGAATTGCCCTCTGATAAAATGCACGTGGATGAAGTTCTTGAAGAGGACCTAAAACGATCTGGATACACTGCGACAGAGCTGAGTTAAGTGGAAAAGAAGAGGAAACTGAAGGCAACTCTACCCTCTCGCTGGTCTACTCGCCAAACAAGGGTTGCCTTAAAGTCTTACAGTTCTCAGGAAGTGGAACCAAGTCCAAAGAAGGTCAAGATGAACTCAGGAAAGCCCTCTTTAACCCCAAAGAAGACGGTGAAGAAGGAGGCTTCGAAATCAGTGGGGCTGATAAAGGCAAGGGCATTGAGACTCAGAAGGGTGTGACTGTGAATGGTATCTGGTTTCACTCCAAATCTGCTAGTGAACACTAGGATGTGATTCGAAAGAGGAATATTGTTGCTGAAAGTGTTTTTCAAGAGAACAGATGGTGTGTTCCTGAAGTTGTGAAGAAACTAGAGGATGCATGGCTCATGAATGCAGTAAAGGCTGCAGGACCTTTATGTGAAAAGGTGGTCAGAAAATTAGTTGCAAATATTTCTGAAGAGTTTGTGGATATTTTGGAATATGAATATGGAATGGTTTCAGTCAGAGGTCAGACTGTTACATTCTCCCCTGAATCTATAAATGATCAACTTGGAATTAGTATATCAGCTACCAAGCCGAAGGTTACAGATTGGCATGAGGTTGACAACATTCTGACTAATGGACAAGTTACCAAGTGGAGGGGTTTCACTCTGGAGTAAAAGCATTTGGGGAGTATTATTTTTGAACAACTAGCCAGTCATGCCTTGAGCAAGAGTCTTGTTCATCCTATCGGGCACCCCTCAACTATCTACATATGATCTTAAAGCAAGCCCCTGAGATTTTAGATGCTACAACTAGACTGATTCCTTCAAAACCTCTGATTGTTGATTGGAAGTTGTTATCCTTCAAACATTTTATCGATGTTACAGTCCCTGAGACTGTTTAGCTCGTCCTCCAGCGCAAGGAAAAAACAAGCAAAGATTCTGCTGGGTCTGTCAGGAAGGAGAAGATCATGAACAAATCAGCTCTAGAACGTCTAAAAGAAACGCTAAAGTTCCTTGACTCAGCCCGTAAAGAAACGCTGACATTAATCACCTTATTTGAAGGGGCTGAGGCTCAGAAGGAAGAGTAGGAGGAACAGACCAAGTCAGACTCTACAGCCTCAGAGGATGATCAGTAATGTTGCAATCCCTCAAACATCATTTCTATTATTTTCGTTCTCTTTTTGAACTTGTTGATGTTGGGTTTCGTATGAAGTTAAGCAATTCATGTCAAGGGCGGAAAATAAGAATTTTCATACAAAACATTACAAGATCGAAACTACCAATCAATATAGAAACAGTTTTAGCGTTTCAGTTTTCATACCTGTGATGATCAAGCTTTCTCCTTTCGAATGGAATGAGTAACCTCTTGATTCGAACGTTGATCAAGACTCGAAATAAGCGTGTAGGAACTTCCAAAAGACGACACCTTCTACTATCACACACACACAAAATACGAAGCAAGGATGTCTTGAAACCGGCTCGACTAGTCTCACAAAATTCTCTCTCATGTGTTTCGGATTTGAGATAGGTTTTCAACCTTTGAAAACCAGAAATAATGAGTGTTTAGATGATCAAAATTTTGTGCTCAAAAAGGGCAGATGGAATGGCATGCAAAGTCCGCTTGCATACAAGTCTAGTTGATTTTATCCTTATCTAATCAAGTCAATCAAGACTTGATTTACATGAATTAGAATAAATCATGGCAGAAAATAAGGAGAGTTAATCTAATTATTTGAACTCCTTATTTGATAAGGACTCAAAATAATTAATCCTTCTTTTTTGGAAATAACGACCACTAATTTCTAAAAAAATAGAATTTTTTTTTTCTATTATTTATTGATCATAAAACACATAATCTTCACCACAATTATGCCCACACATTCAATCTGACTTGGCCCCAAAAGCCTCTTTGACTTAACTCTGTAGATCTTGATACCAAGTATCATTCAGCTTCGCCTAAGTCTTTCATTGCGAAACACTGTCCTAACCATTCCTGGATTTGTTGAAGGGTGGGAATGTCATTTCCAATGAGTAGGATGTCGTCCACATAAAGAACGAGGAAAGTTACAATGCTAATACTTGCCATCTTATATACATAAGGCTCTTCTACATTTTTAACGAAGCCTAACACTTTAATCGATTCATCAAAACGTAGATTCCAACTACGGGATGCTTGCTTCAATCCATAAATAGATCTATGAAGCTTGCAAACCTTATTAGGAGGTACATAGGTCGGTGGACCCACATATGGTGTCTCTTGTTCCTCGGCATCCTTCACCTTTCCTGGTTCGAATTGCTCATCCTCCTCGACTACTTCAGTTGAAGCTCTCTCTACCCTTCGGTTTTAAGTACCTTACCACTCTTTAATGTAATAACATTAGCATCAGCAAGTCTCACGTCGCGTTCCGAAGGGAACTTTTCAAGATTTCTAGAACAACTTAGGCTTGTTGAGCGAGTTGTTTTTCCAACATTTTCCGGGTTGCCCTTTCCTGTTGAAGTTCGGACGTTAAGAGTTATATATCTTTACCTTGCTGAGCTTGTATGGCTATCATTTCAGACATTAATTGAGCCAAAGATGGTTCCTCTTGCTTCTCGTCGAATTGCCTTGAGTTAAAATTCTGATTTGATCTCGAGTTATCGAAGTATTGTCCATTTGGTTAATTGACTTCTTGGTATTGATTTCTGAGCTCAGTTGGACCATTGTAGTCTTGATTTGATGATGAAGGTTTTGTGTCTGCATAAAACCTTAATTGTCCTTGTGGGTTTTGCAACGGAGGTGAGATATTTTGGTTAGCGATCTTGTCCTCAAGCAATGGGATATAATAGCAATCTTGTCCTTGAGCAATGTAGTGGACGACCTCCTCAAAATTTTCTCTTCTTGAGTTATAAGCGTCCTCATCGTGCTCACCCATCTCGTAGACATTTAGATTAGTGAGGGGACGTTGTGCCAAAGCATTAATGGTATTTGTAAGAGTGTTGAAATCTTCTTTCGTCACTAGCTTTGAACTTGAATCTTTTTCGTATTTCTTGAGGTGGTTCCTTTCTCCTCCCCATTGATGACAATTCATAGCTATCATTTCCACGATATTAAATCCTTCGGTAGGGTCAAGTCCATAATTCCTCCTCCGCTCACTATATCCATGTGTGCTCGACCATTCTCGTCTTTTCCATCATAAAAATATGACACCAATTCCCATTTATAGAATCCATGGTGCGAACATTCTCTTAACAATCTCTTAAACATATCTTAAACCTCATAAAAAGATTCATCATCAAATTGCACAAAGATAATGCTCTTATCCCTAATAGTCTTTACCTTGCCCGGCGGAAAGTATTGTTTCACAAATGTGTGAGCTAACTCCTCCCAAGTGCGGAATGTGTTAGGCTCGTGAATTTGTAACCAATACTTAGCTTTATCCGTTAGAGTAAACGGAAAAAGCTTCATATACATCACATCTTGAGAAATCCCTGCATTTTTGTAAATGCGACATATCACTGTAAAATTACTAAGATGATAATGCGGATTACCGTATCCATTAAATGTTTCGCTCTTTATCATGTGTATAAGTCCGCTTTTGACATTGAAATCATACTCTTCTGGAATGTGAATCAGTGAATCAGTGAATCATAGTGTCCGATTATGGAGATCATGTAATCTCCGGTGGCTCTTTCCATGTTAGCTCCTCCTTGAGCTTGACCTTGCTTTGTTTTTGCGTGCATACACCTATTAAATAATTTAAATGTGTTCTTAGCCAACAAATATCAAAAAATAAAATTTTTGCACAGATTTATTTATTTTTATTTTTTAAAGAAATGAACTATCTAGTGAAATAAATAGCAACCAAACTAGATTTAAAAACCGTTCTCCGGCAACGGTGCCGTTTTGACATGATGTAAATGGTAGTATTCAGCAAGTACGTCAAACAATACTAATAAGACTAGGGAGACCTAGTGTCGAACCCAAGAGAATCGTATAAACTCAGTAAATTAAATTATTCAAGCACAAAACAGTTCTAACAATTCAAAGGGGTTTTATAAAAAGTTTGATTTTTGTTTTAGTAGCAAATGTTGTTTGTAATAATCAATTAAGAAGCAGATGACTCGGAATAATTTCACCGAGTATACTCATGACCTAGGATGAATGATTTATGATGATAAAGTAAAACGCTTTCTAATAAGTTCTGATTTAATGTAGGTCTAGACATGCGACTACATAGTAACTCTCACTGGTATGCATGTTAAATTACACGTAGAAACAATATATATGACATTAGCAACTCTCACTGGTATGCATGTTGAATTACTAATATAAAATTCAATTTAATTAGTATCATTGGCCAGATTTTACTAATTTCCTTGAAACGTTTTAAACTAGACTTAAACGTTTGTATAATAAGTATCACTCTGGTTGGTCGCAATCCTTACTACACTCTCGTTTTAGGGGATATTTAACTTCGTAAAATATAATTCTTACCCTGGTTGGTCATAAGATAAAGTATTCATGCAATTCTATCAAGGATTTTTATCCAATATAAATCGCAAGCGAAAGTCAAATAATCAACACCTAATCAGAATTTGTTCATAAAATTCAATCAAAATGCATACAACCATTTACGAGTACTCAGGATCCATTACACCCCATCATCAAAGTAAACTACTCACTCATATCGAGTGAGCAACAAGACTTGATTGAATTGAAAAACTAAAAATAAAAGACAAAGTTTAGAAATACTTAGTCGGGTCTTCAAAGTGTGGTTGAACTTGGCCGGAAAATTGGAAGGAACTTGATGAGCTTCTTGAGAGAAAACTCAGTATTTTTCACTCTCCAATCTGTGTTTTTGAGGGAGTATGAGGCTCCTTTTATAGTGTTGTTCAAGAATAGACACCATTCCATAATTAATTATTTTCAAAGGTAACTCCCCTCCATAATTTCCACCAATCAATCTCATCAATATTCTTTGTTGACTCTTCAAAATCTCCTCCTTTTGATGTCATCATCTATCTTAATTCTCCTTCAAGAATATTTCATTTAAATGCCCCATGATATTCGAAATAAGTTGACCCAATTTAATTTCCCGAGTGAATTTCGGACTGTTTCCGTATAGTACTTTGATACGAATATTTGACCCTTTTACCTTCTGAATCACTGCTCGGCATAAACATAAAAGTTGTAGATTTTTTAGTCTTCTTTCCAATGCAACTTGTTTCGTCTCGATTGGATATTGGATGCTCTCTGTGAAACCTTTCAAAGTTCTGAAGGTCAAAACTACCAACTTTGATCTAGTGTCTTTCTCGACCGAGAGAAAATTCTTCTCGGTCGATAGAAGAGCTTCTGGGAATGTTTCTCGGTCGAGACACTTGCTCTCTCGATCGAGAGTCTTGAGTCTGAGCATTCATCTCGGTCGAGATGATTTTGTCTTGATCAAAAGGCCTTCTTAAAATCTGAATCAGTCCTTGTGGTCAATATGAAAGTTGTAGATCTTTGAGTAAGCTTTCGGATGCGTGTTGTTTCATCTCGATCGGATAACGTATGTGCCTTGTGGAAGCTTCCGAATCTCTAGAGGTCGAAATTGCCGATTTTACTCAAATAATCTCCATTTTTGCTACGTTTTGCTCCAAGCTTCTATAGTCAACCTAATTATAATTTAAGCCTGAAATAGCAATGTAAATGTAGCATATGACCACTTTTATATGATAAACGTGAAGAGTCCAAGCGAATATATGCCTAAATAGTAGACATTTTTTACACCTATCAAAGGGAAATCTTGTCGTGGCCCGCGAAAGCAAGAGAGGTTCGTTGTATATGGTTAGAGTACCGTCTGAGGGAGTGACCGACCCGGTTCAGACGACAAACAAAGTCCGGTTCACTGAATCTCATGGGCAGAGGAGGGTTATCTTGGCAAGAGAGAAACCTAGAGCCAGAGGTCAAATTCAGTTTGAGCGAGCGTGGAAAGATTCGTAGAGACCAGTCAGAGGTATTAGTGGCAGTGAGAGCACAGGTGGTATTTCAGCGAAGATCTAGAAGACAGTGGGTTAGGAGAATCAGAATTTCAGATGTTGAACATCTCTAGAAGAGGTCTTGCTAAGTATGGAGAGTGTTTGTTCTCATGGTATTTCAGGATCCGGCAAGGCGTGTTTGCAGCAGTGGGAGCCGGTTGGATCCGAGGAGAGCGAGTCAGTGGCAGATTCAGCCATGACTGGTGTGTTGAAGCTCAGCGGTGTTTCAACGGAGTCTTCTAAGTGATCAAGAAGAATGGTGGCAACTAGAGGTGTGGGAACAGTAATGTTCCGTTGACAGATTACTGAAGAACACAGGTGAAGTCCAGGTGAACATTATTCTGTGACTTCGTGGGAGATTTGTTGCGTAGTGAAGCCCACGTAACAATTATTGAGCCAGGGCCCAGTCCAGTAAAAATATATATAAATACAATGTTATGTGCATATAATCTCTTGACAAATAAATCCTAAAAAAATTCCTCCTAGTTGTCTGTGGACGTAGGTTGCGAGAGGCAACTTGACCACGTTAAATCTTGTGTTCGTGGTCGTTTATCTTTGCGGTTGATTTGTGATTTTGTGTGTTTCGATTTTTTTCGCGTGCGTGAGGGTGTTATTCCCAACATATAACATACTTCTTTTGCCATAAAATCGATAAATGGATCTTCCAATGATTAAACAGGCCGGTTAAAGAAAATATCATTATTTTTCATTAACGATGAACACAAAACCCAAACAACCGTGTTTAGGGAGGATGAACATAAAACCATAATTTATGATCGATGAACACAAAATCCAAGATTGAGATGAACATAAAATCGAAAATTAAGGATGCCATAAACTCGATTTCTTGAACCAGTTTTGATTTTTTATATTTGGCATTTTCTCTGATATGGTGATTTTATGACGGTCTTGGTGGTGCCATGACGGTTTTGGCAGCGCCATATTGTTCCATGGCGATGTAAACTCAGTACACGACGGTGACATATCGATCTACGACTGTCAAACTTTAGAAAAAAAAATCTAAAATTTTATATTAAATTATTAGGGAATGGATCAAGTGAAAACTGAAAACACCTTAGATGACTGCATGTGATAAAATTAATGGATGAGATTAAAATCATAATTTTGTAACTAACTTAATTAAAGAAATAGGGATAAAGGGAACATTGGTAATTTATTTATTGGGTTCCTAGTGGTGAACCCGTCGTCCCGACGGAGCCGCAGCATGAACATACGTTTTTATTTATATTTCCATTCGATTCTCCATATTGTTCTTAACGTTTACTGCTCCAGTTTTATTTTATTTTTAAAGTATTTTTATTTTGATTTTTCTATTCGATTTTCCTCACATATCACAATGTATTCCACACAATTTTTAAATTTTAATTTATACATATGAATTTTTAAAATTTTTAGTTTTTAATATTTTTGTCTTATTCCTTTTTTGTCTTATTCTCCAACTATTTTTAGCAACGAAATTAAAGGTTTTAACGATAAAATTTTTGTCACTATATGTGTGGTTGTAGACATGAATTCTATTATATATATAGATTTACCGAAAATATGAGTTTTCTAAAAGTCACCCGTAAAATCTGATATTACTCAGACACACCCAATAAAATATTTTTTTACCAAAAGCCACCCATTACAAATATATTAAAAAGACCCAACCATCGACAATTTAAAAACACTCATTTGTTCATAACAATCCATAAAAAATAACAAAATTTAAAAAAAGCATTCAAAACATCAAAAAAACAAATATTAAAAAGTCACCATTTAATGTCATATTTAACAAAAAAAATTATGCCTTAACAATTTTTTGTATAACTTTAATTTGATATTTAAAATTTTACAAAATTTTAGAATTTTTTTTTATCAAAAATATAAAAAAAATATTTAATAGTTTGGAATTATTTTTGTACGTCTCTGACTTTTCAACAATTTTTAATTTTTTTGTTATTTTTAAATGTAAATGCTTTACAAAACTTGAATTTCCAATAATATTTCATATAAAAAATTGATAAAAATAACAATAAATGTTAAAATTTAGATATGTTCAAAACATTAATTGAAGACTATTAAAAAAATTATATTTTGATAAAATTTTGTGCTAAATTTTGGTAAAATTTTGAATTATCAAATTATAAGGCATAATTTTTTATTATTAAATATGACATTAAATGGCTGATTTTTTAATATATTTTTTATGAAGTTTTGAATATTTTGTTATTTTTTATGAATTGGTTTGAACAAATGAGTGTTTTTAAATTGCCTATGAGTGAGTTGAGACTTGGGATTGAGTATTGAGTGCAAGAGAAGTAAAATTTATGACAATAAGGCTTGGAGAAGGAGAACGCGGTGGTGGTGGCGGAGTGGGATGTGTTGAGAGGGAATGGTTGGTGTTGTTAATTAGGGGTTAAAGCTTGAGAATAAGTTTGAAATCGGGGGAGCATAGAGAAGAGAAGGGGAGAAGTGAAAAGTGTACATTAATCCGATTAATTATATGTTATGAGTGATGATTTTTAGCAATTAGTTATTAATAATATGAACTATCCGATGAATAATATATTCCGAAGATGTATATTAGCAATTGATCAATGAGATATACAATCCACCCAATGAATAATTTGTTCAGAGTGATAAATTTTAGCAATTAGTCATTTAACAATGTGAACTACTAGATGCATTCAATCTAATATATAATATATTTGGTGTGATGAATATTAGCAATTGATCAATGAAATATACAATCAAGCCAATGAATAATATATGTTCGGATTGATGATTGTTAGCACTTCGTTACTGAACAAAATGAACTACTAGATGAATAATATATTCTAAGTGTTGAATGTTAATAATACAATCAACCCAATAAATAATGTAATCGATCAAAGGCTAATATAAATCAAATAAAAACTAACGCTCCTCAATTAGTAGCTAGAATTCCTCACTGGTAGTTTAATCTTCATCAATAAAATGATAATATTCATCAAATAAAAACATAATATTCTTTAATCAAAATATATTATTCATCATTCAAAAAAATGATTTTTTCAATCAAAACTTAATATTCATTAATTAGTTGCTAGTGTTACTCAGTCAGTAGTAAATACTTATCGGTCAAAACTTAATATTTCTCAATCAAAATATAATACTCGTAAATCAATGAACAGTATTCATCGGTCAGAAGTTAATAATCATCAAATTAAAGTTAGTGTTTCTCGTTCAAAAGCTAGTATACCTCAACTAGTAACTTGTATCCCTCGTCGAAATATAATATTCACACAACAATGATTATTCATCAAGCAAAAAGCTAATATTCATCAAATAAAATTAATATTATTTCTCAAGCG
>JAWWMW010093566.1:0-11534 GCA_035048345.1 Echeveria elegans
AGTCTGGCTAAGATCGAATTCAACTTATTGACATGCTCCGTAACTGAACTGTTTTCACTCATCCTTGTGTTCACCAGTTCTCTAATCAGAAAAACCCTCGTCTCTAGTTTGTCACTCAACACAGCATCCAAATCTTTTTGAACTAGCAAATCCTCAATTTGCATTCTTCACCAACTAAAATTCGTGTCATCGAATTTCTCAATTCGGAACTTCCCATCTTCAGCCATTTTCAATGACAAAAAAGATACTTGGCACACCTAATTTCACGTCAAAAAAATCCAAAAAATATAATCTAGGACACAATTAGCAGCACACTACCAAAAAATCTAGCCCACTCACAAAACAGACTGGGCTCACACAGCCCAATCACAATGCCAAGCCCAAAGCTCACCACTCAAGCTAGGCCCACACTCAGATTGGGCCCAACAGCCCAGCCCAATCAGAAACCCTAACGCAAACACAGTTCACGACCTGCTTCTCTCCTTCGAACGGCGGCTGTAGGGCTCAGGCGATGGCGACTGGGCTTCGCGACGAACAACGGCGTTCTCTATGCGACTGTACGACCCTTTTTCTCTGGCTCGCACGATCACGACGACGTGACTGGTTCAGCGAAGGTTCACGGATCAAACGCGAACGGCCACTGCGAACTCCAGTCTGCACCGGCGACACCTACGGCGATTCAAATCTGAATCGAGCGGATGACGACTCCACTCACGATGGTTTCGCTCCTCTGCACGACGACGATTTCAGATCTGCGATGTTCCGGCAACTCCTCTCGCTCCTCTGGTCCGCGGCGGCTCAGATCTGAACACTCCAATCTGCTTCGACGGCTCAGGCGGCTCCACACGGCGGTCAACGGTGGCGGTCAATGGCTGCTCCTCATGTGACTTTTTACTGATTAATCTCTACTGATTCGGATATCTCGTGCGTAACCGTCGCTCTTGATACCACTTGTTGGGACTAACACCCTCACGCACGCGGCAAAATTGGCACACACACAATCACAAATCAAGCGCAGAAAATAAACGAACACGAACACAATATTTAACGTTGCTCAGTTGCCTCTCGCAGCCTACGTCCACGGACAACTAGGAGAAATTTTATTAGAGTTTGTTGTACGGATTACAATTCACAACACACTGTATTTATATGGATGATTGATGTTTTAATTACTGGAACGAGCTCAGGCTCAATAATAGTTACGTGTGCCTCACTACCCAACAAAAGTATTGACACTTATTAATCTTTTCTCGATTTAATGAAGGTCACAGTGAAGTCACAGACCTGTATCTCCGGAAGCATTCCAGTGTTGAAAGCAAATACAAGATTCGCCGCTGCTCCTACGGTTTGGAAGGCTTTTCGAACGTCAGTTGCAGGAATTGTATAATCTCTTGGAGGTGATTCAAGTCCTGCAATCAACTCAAAATTATCTGAATCGAACTTTCCTATTTAAATTAAGTTATGAGTCATTCGACTCATTTTTGTATCGGACGACAAGAGTATAAGATCTGATTTGGGTCTGAGTTACCATCTTTTAGCGATAGTGCACAGCCTATGACGATGTACACGAGACTAAAGAATGTGGAAAATGCCACATCCAACTCGTAAGTAGTAACTTGACTTATATCAACACAAGTCCGCAACACACTTTAACTTTGTAACCTCAAATTTATTTCCTTCAAAGCATTGCCAGCTAAAATAATAAACCCTGTATTGATCATAAACAAGTTCACATACTGCAACGCCCAAGTCGCAACATGCGCCTTTCGACCTACAAAAACCAAAAACCCAATCATCAAAAAGAAAAATTCAAGATACATAAGATGATCGAATTCGAGCCAAGTTCTGAAGTTTCGTCATTTTACTAAATTTCAAGAAAACAAAAGTGACCGTGTAAACCCTCCATAATTTTTTATGAATACCATAAATGTGACCGGCAAGATCCCTATACCTTTGCGATGGGACTTCATCTTGGCCAAAGGTGTCATTCGCTTTTTAGTATCTACCTCCCACAATTTTAGCGTAAAAAGTATATACGCGATAAATTTATTGAAAATAAAAGTAACTATATACAGAGTCTGATTGATTTACTTGTTGCAGGTAAAGTTAGCGATTGGAGGAGTGCAAGAACCCTTCCATTTTTATAGCAGGTGGAGGGCCGAATCTCTTGGCTCACTGCTGAAAGGGGGGATGATCACCTTAAGCTCCACTTCAATGCAATTTTGAAACCAGACTTCATTCGTACTTAGTAGCTCAAGCATCACCCTTCTCTTCCTTTTTCCTTAAAAATTTTGAGAAAAATACGGATTTAAAGGTTTTGATCTCCACTCCTGCGTCTGAGAAAACTCTTTAAAAACCTCATGCCCGCGACCTTACACTTCCTTGGTCTACGCTTCCCACCATTGTCCGCCAACTTGACGATGAGTCTGCCTTCCCCAGTGAGCGTTCCATCTAGTCTTCTTATGGCTGTCATAGCCTCTGTTAAAGTTTTAAATCTAATAAAGCCAAACCAAGATTGAGTGATTTTCCTCCACCTGAAAGGGATGAAGGCATTCGCGACATTCCCTATCTACACTGAAGAGGGATCTCAACCATGCTACATCTTTCTGCCTAGGGATGTTATCTGCAGAGGCTCTTAGACTTTGAAACCACCCTGCACTCTTCTATTCATATCTGTGACTGTCCCACACTCCAGAGGTTTTTCTCTTTCATGTTTTAACACAAATAAGTAATAAATTGTCTTGTAAAGCTGGATGGATTATTATAGAGCCAATTCAGCATTGTGAATAAAAACATATTACATTGGTTTGTGTTCGTCTGAGCTGAACCAGAGAAAAACAACTTAACAACTTAGCTCCGGAATAATAATGTCAAAACGTATATTTAGAGTTTAAATCTAGAGGACACCCTTAAAAATGTGGGTTCACATGATAATAAATATCTAAATATACTGAAAAAAAGTAGGCATTTCATCTAATAATATCTTCCGTGTGCGTGGCCGTGATAATATGGGTAATAACCCTGGGCACGTCTGCTTGTGCCAGTACATTCGCAGCATCTTGGAGAAACACCGGAACAGCAACCGGCCTGAGGGTTAGAACAGGTCCGGAGGGTGCAGTTGTTATTCATGTTTGCTGGACAGTTAACTGGTGGGACATGAGCTGGTGGTTTGACACAAAATTCTCCAACTTGACTCACTTTGATTAACGTTTCAAGAAGCTCTTTCGGCGCAGAGTTACCGGCGATTGTTATCGTGTTCCTATCTGCATTTACTGTAATTGAATACACACCTGGAAACAAAAAAAAGAATTATTTCCCGGAAACTTTAACGCTTTTGCTTGTTTTTTCTCATATTTTTAATTACTACAGAACAAATATATTCATTTTTCACACAAAATTTTCTTTTAAATTTGTTTACTGCTTTTTTTCTCACATCTAAACGGAGCGTAAAATATCAAAAGTGAAAGAAAGGAAAGAAAAAAAACCCTCGACTTTCCGAAGCGTGCTCTGAACCCAGTATTTGCACTCATCGCAATGAGTTTGGGTGGTTAAATTCACAGTCTGCAATTTCACAAACACAAAATGAATAGGCTAATTTAGGAAAAGGGTGCATTGCAAAACAATGTCTAGGGTTTTATACCTTGGGAGTGTTGTCTGGTACACAAGACATTTGCAGCAATGAGAGATGGATTTTAGATTGGATAGTTTTCGACGTGAAAATCTAGTTAGAAGTGTGTGTATACGTATGTATTTAAAGAGTTATTTTCCTCCTGATTTTTGTGGAAACAAAAGATATGTGATTCCAAAAATAGTGGATTTTATTTGAAATGATGGAAAGTGGAAAATATAAATTGATTTTACGTTAAAATAAATTTATAAAAGGCAATAGGAATATAAAATGAGATTATAAACTCACCTGAATTCGGAAGGCAATTTAATTAAAAATATACTAAATCATCTTAAAAAAATGAAGATAGATTAAGATGCAAGAAATAGATTTATATTTATTCATGATAAAATGGAAAAAGGAAAAACAATACATATAAATTTAAATATAAAAATCATATTATTACAAATTAATTCACAACAACATAAGCCACAGTGACTTGGTTCACTCCATTATCCCAAACCAAACTTGCGGAGTCAAGGCCGGACACATAATCAATCACACCACTTATTGTCAAAGTGTATCACAGCCTCTGTCCGGCAGAAGTAAATGTCAAACTGTCCGGTGTGACTTGTATGTTTAGTCCGACCGGAGATGTCACTGTAGCTTTATAAGTTGAACTAGGAGCTCCAATATTTGTGACAGTCCAATTGTCCGAGGTCAACGGTATGGGTGTTGCCGTGAAAATGGTCAACGTCAATGAAGGATAATTTAAATCATGAATACTTCCCCGCGAAGCAGGACAGTGAATATTTTCGTTGGTGATCGCTTGTATTTAGCTTGTGGTGTGTATCCAGCTGCCCATAAGAAGTTTAAGTAGTCCGTAACGCCAGCATCGTAGACTAGCGTATGATTTTTTTGAAAATGATTTTACCGGTTGTTCATCATGGCCGATTTA
Source organism: Echeveria elegans (assembly GCA_035048345.1). NCBI lineage: Eukaryota > Viridiplantae > Streptophyta > Magnoliopsida > Saxifragales > Crassulaceae > Echeveria > Echeveria elegans. The sequence continues at coordinate 4,566 of JAWWMW010093566.1, forward strand.
ATGGCAGATGAAAACCTTGATGCCGCCTGACCCTGACCCCTTGATGCACATAAAACAATCTTATCACGTACTAGTACTGGATCCAATGAATTATCAATCAATGCAGAACCTGTAAACACAAAATGAATGAATAAATATTTACTTGTTTTATTCGACACAAAACAACTTCTACTTGCCTAGACCTGCTGGAATCAAAACCTCCACTGAGGTTTGGTGCATCTTCACCATAAATCACTGGATGTAAATCGGATAGAGTATCGAATGTATTTTCCCTGAACCAAATGAAAAATCAGATTCTGTGACACAAAATTTTAGTACTAATTTCAGTTGATGGATCATAAACTAGTACCTCATATACTTCGCTGTTTCCTGGCTGAACTGATGTCACAAATTTGCGGTCAGTGGTACTAGCCGCTACGCTTAGAGTCCATGGAGCAATGTTGTTGGTTGTAAAGTACCCAGGGCCTTCATTCCCAGCAGCAATAGAAGAAGGCAGTATCCCATTTTTCATAGCATGGTAACAGCCTATAGCAAGACCATCTTCAAAATAATTTTTTGCAACAGAATCACATAAGGATAACGAGAGTATGTCCAGTCCATCACCGAATGCAGCTAGAATGTCTTCTTCAGTGCACCCATTAGACCAACATACCTTGTAGACAGCAATTCTAGCGGCTGGGACACCTCCCCTTGCAGTTCCAAGTCCTATGCCTAACATACTTGCACCGGTGACAACTCCACTAGCTGCCGTTGAGGCCACATTCGTGCCATGTCCCTCAGCGTCTCTTGGTGATGGAACGTTCACTGAGTCAAAATTTCCATCTGCCTTGTAGAATCTTGCTCCCTCTATTTTACTACAAATTTTAAAATTTTCAATCATAAAAAATGTTAAACAAAAATAGTAAATGAGTGTTGGAGGGCAAGAGCCCTACACGGAAAGTTGTCTGCTGTTGGAGGGCAAGAGCCCTTCCATTTCGCCGGTGGAGGACTGAATCCTACATCACTGAAACTGGCAGATTCAGGCCAGACTCCTGTATCAAGCACTCCGATAATGATGCCACTTTCCGTCGCGGAGTGATTAAATTTTTGAGGAAATCCAATGAAGCCCTTTGCGGCGTCCATTGATTATCGCTACTATGACCTGTTCCTGATCATCGCGTGTTTGTCATTTTAAATGAATTTCTGGGTACTAACGACTTGGAAATTTTCATAGACCGACTAGGCTAAGTCTAAGAAATGTGATCATACGCCCTCCTGGTGTAAAATATTACTTTCAATAGGGAAAAAGAAAACCAATTTGTGGGTATTCGAAGGATTACCATATATAACACAAAACTTCTCCGCCGATTCTTTCTAGTCTAGCCTCTCGGTCTGTCATTATACCTTGAGAAGTAGAAAGGATTACAATTCCCACATCGGATTCACAATCGTTGAGCAGTTAACATTGTTCGACTTTGGAATTTGGATATGTAGACACTTTCATCCCTTCATAGGCATTTTGGATCAAGTATCTTTCCAGTAGCTCGTCTTGGCTGAAAAAGATCTGGCACATATGTATTTTGGATTTATTACTGATTTTTTGTGATTAAAGTACTTTTCGTCAGATTTAGTATAACGAAAATAAAACTACTCAAAATTATTGAAAAAATGCAAAAGATGAAGCACAAAATTTTAAGTTGCATCACATGTTTTGAAACTAGACCCAAATAAGAGCGATCGGACTCCTGACTTGGTTCACGCCATCATCCCAAATCAGACTAGCAGATGCTACAGTTCTATTAAACCAACCGCCTACTGTCAGATTATACGAGTGTGTCTCTCCGACCGAAGCAAATGTCAAAATGTCCGGTGCAACTTTGATACTTAGTCCAACTGGAGCTGTCACAGTAGCTTTATAAGTCGAAGTAGGAGCTCCAACATTTGTGACAGTCCTACGATAAGTCGTTATAGGTATGGATGTTGGAGTCTTAGTGGCTAATGAGAATGAAGGATAGTTTAAGTCACGGATGCTTCCGGGTGTAGTTGGACATTGAGAGTTGTCTCCAGTGACACTTCGGAGTAATGTAGTTGTGTATCCGTCTGCGCATAAGAAGTTGATGTAGTCGGTTGGGCCAGCTTCGTACACTAGACCTGGATTGACGGCTTTGATGGGGTTGACATGGCCGGCTCCGTATGCATATTCTGCTTGCGGTTCTGTTTCAGGGCTCATCGGCATAGCTGGGAAAAAAATAGTGCGACTTTGATTAGATATTTCCACAGTCAGGTTATGTAATTATCCAAAAGTTTGAGGCTAGATTGTAATTAGTTACACTTAAGTTCTTTTACACTTCGACCCCGGCATTCTTAGGTTATCACATAACCAGCCTGATATGTATCTTGTTATACACATATACTAGCAGAAAACCCGTCGTCTCGACGGGAATCGAAATTCATATAAAATTAAATAAATGAATGGAATTTCCGATCCATATAGCTAGCAGAGTATCAAATGAAAATTCGTAAATTAGGGTTTTATCAAAATAGTTGCCAGCAGGTTTGACACTTATAAAAAAGTAATGAAAACAAACCTAGGTGCAGTTATCAATTGAAACGATATATCTCTGGCATCTGACTTTATTTCTTTTATGTTTCACCTTAGTTGCTCAAGAGTCAAGATGCTTCATTTTCTTAACTTCAATACGGCTGGCAACCCACAGCTTCTCCTCTGAAGTAAAAGAAACAAAACAAAATTCACAACTCAGGTATGCTCAAGAAAATTACAACAGCACAGGTAGAGTCATAGTCATCTCATCATTATCTTCCTCATAACCTTAATGGACCTGCCTCCCAAGCACCAAATCAACCCTTTTACCACACAAATTCAATACACAAACATATGTTTTTGCATTCGGCCGAATCCCAGTTTTGAAAAAAGAAGCCACCAATCTAAATGCCTCATTCCTCTGACCAAATCCTACGCACCCACTTATCATAGCAGTCCAAGTTACAACATTTGGTTCAGGCAATTCATCAAACACCCTCGGGGCATCAGCTAACTTCCCAAATCTCAAGTAAGCACTCACCAAATTATTGACAACATATACAATTACAATATCCAAACACCATGAGCATCGCAGAATGTAACTTCCTTCAATTTACAGCTCGACTGCAGCCTCCCCAGCAGCTCCTCAATGCCATCGTCAACATCAAGCAAAGGACTCACACTCTGAACCCCATCGACTCCAGCGTCTGTATACTCCGAAAAACCACACCCCACTCGTTTTCGGCTTACACCACCATCACATAAAGGCGCATTCTTTCTACCAAACAGATCAAATTCGAACCTCTTTTGACGATTTTTGTTCTGAATTTTCAACAATTGCGGGTGTTGGATTTGCGGAATGGAAAGAGCCGCTGGGGTGTAGACCAAATTGAGATGCGGCGAGAGGAGGGTCGGTGAGAGCATCTACAATTGCGGGTGTTGGATTTGCGGAATGGAAAGAGCCGCCGGGGTGTAGACCAAATTGAGATGCGGCGAGAGGAGGGTCGGTGAGAGCATCTGGGGTGAGTTGGGCTCGGGGTCAATGGGTGTTTTTAAAATTAGGGTTAGTTTAGGGTTAGTTTAATCAGAGTTAGGTTAATTTAGAATTAGCAAGGAAAATTTCGTCGATGTATGGGTAAAACAGGACAACAGCGACCAAGTGTATTCTTTTATTATATAAGAAGATATATAATTAAGATTTCAGGGTGGGCCTGATCTTCCATGCTTTAATTTATATGTATATGTAAAAAAAAAATCGACAATCCAGGGTGGGCACGGCCCCCTCTGATCTCAACGTGGCTCCGTCACTGATGGAGAGTGTAATATGAGAGATAAATTAGAAGAGACACTATCCAAAAAGGAAACAAAAAGAATATTATGGGACACCAAAAAAATAGGAAGAACAAATTAGGATGGAGGGAGTAGTTTGCAATGCTTAATTTACTTTTAAATTTTAATGTGCAAGGAGTTTACTTTTATGTAAAAATCAATTAAGCATGGTTTTTATTTGAGTCAACGTGTATTTGAGCATCCATTCCTCTCCGAAATTATAATTAATGAAAATATTCAAAGAGATTTTCCATTAAATTCAGCTATTCAATTGATTTTGTACATATTTTTTTCTTAATTGAACCATACCTTCATTTAAACTTTACCTGATAATTTTTTCTTATATAATTATTACAATTTATTTTTATATTAAACGGATCACTTGAATCACGTGGAGCTCATCTAATATCTATCTATATGTATAATACTTTACAAATCCGCAGTCACACAAAGGGCAACGAAATGATTCGTCGCTAAAAGCTCAATTCGTAGCTAAAAGCCCGACCCGGCCCGCAAACCACCCCAAACCCTCGAACACAGCTCTCTCTCGCCTCTCTCTCCTCTCTCGAGTCTCTCTCCTCGAGCGCATCCGTCAGTCGCCTGCAAAACACGCGTCTCCGCCAACATCCCTCGCCCGTCGCCGCGCGCACTGAGAAAAGTGGAGGTGCAGCCACTCCCGTCCGCTGTCATTACCTCGCGGCGTCCGATTTAGGATTTCGTTCGTCGCCACTCCACAGCCGGCGCCGACTCCGATTTAGAGATCCGTCCCCTTTCTTTGATTTGGGCAAACCTGCGTCGACACTCCTTAGCGCCGTCACCACCGCCGACTCAGATTGAGGTTTGATTTTTTCCTTTGGGTTTTGATTGAGCTACTCTGATTCTGCCGATTTGGTTTGATTTGGAGTTTGACTACGGCGTTGTTTATGTAATTTTTCAATCCCATTGCAAAATCTAAGAACTTGGTTCATGTCTAACATTAGTCGATCCAATGCAATGCAATTCAATCCTTCTCCATCTCCTCTTGGTTTTGAAGCTTACTATATAAATGGTGTCATGTTCATTCTTTAAGTTTGTCAGAGAATTTGCATTGATGATTAGATTGGATTTTTGTTGGGGTTCAAGGGGTCGTAGTTTCTACTTTATAGTTTGATTCTGAACTTGAATTTTAAGTTGTATGTTGGTGTCTAGGTGTTGGCATTAATAATCGATTCACTTAATGTTTGCATTTCTACTATTTAGTTTGCAAGTCGGTGAAGCATCAAGTATGAATTTGTTAGAAGGTTTTGTTTTAATTTATTATGGTCCTAAGGCCCTGCTTTCGGTTGCAAACAGGGTGATGATTTTGTATGCGCTGGATCTTTTGGAGCAAAGTAATCTCAAGGACCGGATAGTTGTATGATCATCTTTACTCAATTTTACTGAAGTTTGAATTCTTGATGCATGGAATAGTTATTGCGGTCCATTGAGGAATTGTTTTTTTGTGAAAAAATATTTTAGAAGGAGAAGATAATGCCTTTCGGTTGGAGGCATATATTGTTAGTCTGAATCCTGAGGTATCAAAATATTTTAATTCTTTCATTTCCATTTGTGTGTTAATGTTTTGTGTGTAATCCTATTTTGACTATGTAGTTTGACAGAGAACACTTAAAATTAAATTCATCTTGCTATTTTGAAGGATTTCAGTTTCTTGAGAAGCTTATTCTTTGGGAACATCTTTAAAGGGTTTGGGGAGAGAAGACAAATGTGAATTTTGTGAGTAATGAAATAGGGTTGATAGGGGCTGTTGCCATTGTATTTATAACAAAGTATGTTCCTACTACATCCCGTCGGAACGACGGGTCACCTCTTATTACATTGGTTTTTGAAGATGCGTATTTTGATGAGTTGTTTTTATTTTTGGATTTGAGTTTTAAAGTTTGGTTCTTTTCTTTGTTTGTTGGCAGGGGATTATGAGGTGTGTGAGAGTGTTGGGATTTTAGGGTTAGGGATTATTGGTACTCCAATGGCCACTTATTTGGTCAACTCTGGGTATGTTTTTATCTTTTAGTTTCACATTTCAATTCATAGAGATAATTTGGGGCTTTTGAAAATTTAATGTGTTGATATTTTTAGGCGTGTAGCTGGGATGTAATTGTGTGGAATAGGACTAACTGCACATGTGATCCACTAATCAGCCTTGCTGGCAAGTAAGATATGCGCGTAATGTAGGTTGACAAATATGAATACTGTTTTGGAAGACTTGATGTGAAATGGTGGTAACAGGTGTTTTTTAGTTATGGTAGATATAAGTCTACACCTGAAGAGGTTGCTGCTGTGTTTGATGTAACATTTGGGATGCTTGCCGATCCGGAAAGTGCACTATGTTTGTTTGGATTTATTTATGTTCGTGTTCAAGAATTTTCACTGTTATTTTGCTTACGTTTGTTTTGCCAGTTTGATGTTGCTGTTGGAATACATGGAGTTCTATTGAGGTGTCGAAATGGACATGCTGAATACTCACACAGGTTAGGATTTGTTGTCTTTCGTTTCATTATAGTCTATGCGTTGTATTTGTGATGTGATTGTCAGCCAAAGTAGGTAAAGAGTTGTTTAATATGCGCACTCTAACATATTAATGTGAGATATTTTGTCATCTAATTTAGTTTGTTTGTCGTTTGTTTTGGCTGCAGACCATTAGCTACATGGCAGAGCATGCTGTGGGTCAGGATTGGTTCTGAGTGGTATTCCAGGTAAGGCTTGAATGTTAAATGGATCTTAAAATTTGAATTTATGCTCTTTGGTAGTATTGGTGTGTTCTAAACAAGAAATTGTTGTTATGCTGTTGATAAAAATGCGCCTCTTAGACCATCCCAACGTTGTGTCACTTAAGCATTGCTTCTTCTCAAGCACTGACAACAATGAGACATCCTGCGGAGAAAGCTAGCTTTGCTGCGTAATTAAATGTTGTGAAGGTGTGCTTGCGTGCTAGCTTTGAACTTTTTCTGAACCGCTTTGTTTTTATGCTCACTTTTCTTTAAAACTTAGAGTCTGTTGTTGTTCGGATGTTATAATCTGCTGTAATCTTTTTCTAAACTGCTGTGTTGATATGCTCAGTTCTGAAGGTTTTGTAGTTGTAATGT